>JBAJMU010000010.1:421247-438918 GCA_037952995.1 Hyposoter didymator | reverse complement strand
CGAAAAGGAGGTCTCTACCAAATTTGAGTCAAATCGGATGTAAAAGTTATTCAGAAATGGTAAAAAATTATTTCAATTTCAAAATTCGATTTCTCGAAAAATATTAAGATGCGCCAAAAATCCCTTCACACACTTCCTTGAAGCAGACTTCCAGCCATCATTATCCAACGGTCGCAGCGCCTTAGTAGTGGACACCCTGACTAAGGGGACATTTGAAGCCACAGGTGAGAGCAAGGAGCAGAAAGCCTTATCAAAGTTGGCGAGTTTGAGCAGTCAGTTGACGAATCTGTGAGAGACAATAGAAATGTCGATAAGGAAATTGAAGGGATGATCTCCTTGATCAAGATCTCGTACGCCATTGGTCGGCTGGTACGCCGCAATAATGATCAAGAAGCTTCTGCAGGGAGTTAAGGGCACACGACGACAGCGCTAAAAACCGGACATTACCAGCAATCAGGTGGTTGCCTGCACTGGAGGAACAGTTACTGACTGATCCCTTTCTCGCGAAGTATTGTCTGATGGCTGTTCCGTAGGGAGATCGAGGGTAAGACGAAAAGGAGGCGTGGCCTTAGTATTACGCGGGGCTTGTTCCCATGAGCAGAAAGGCACTCCTCCTCTAATTGGAAAAAAAAATTGTGAAATCAAATAGAAATAAAAAAAAAAAACACACACGCACCCCGCGTACGCACAAACATGCGATACATGCTGCATGTCTCTAAAATAAATGAAAATGATGTTCCGACTTGAAAATTATGAACTTGATCGAAAAAATGTTCGAACAAAAGTTTGAAGTTTCAAGCTGACAAAATTTTTGGCAATGAAAAAAAGTTATGTTACCGTTTGAAAAATACATGTTGGCCATTGTAACGCCGCTATTTTTGATTTTGGCTCCACAATTTTTTTTTTTTCGAACGTCCCCCTTCAACCCCTGAAAGTTTTGTTCCACACAATATTTCGTCCAAGCAATATTTTTCGAGAAAAGTTAGGTGTAAGATTAAAATGGGACACCCGGTATAACCAGTAGGTGAATCGTCTGGAACACTTAATACGTCAACGTCTGATACCCATTCAAAGCCTGCATAGGGTAAACACTGACTCATGGCTGCTCCATACAAATTATTTATATCGTAGTACATGAGGTAAGATGTTTCTTGACTGGGATCGTACGCTGCTCCCATATACTTATTATTCGCTTTAGCGTATCTGTTTGAACATTGAGCTACGCCGCCTCGAATGCCCCTTTCCAAAAACAATAACATATCGATGTCAACGAGCAGTTCAAGCGTTACACCGGTACATTTTCGCATCGCATCAAACGCAAGGCCTGGCGCTGTATAATAGTGTAGAGGATCTAAACTACATGTATTCAAACAATTACGTCGAAAATTTTCGAAAACGTCGGCTAAAAGTAGAACATCGGTTTGTAAATATAAGTCAGAGTATTGACCCAAGGTTTTGATCCCAAACTGTTGCCAAACATTACACGCATGTAAATAGTCTTCCTCCGAAATGTTCTCGTCATTTAATTGAGAATAAAATTGTTCTCTCGAAGGTAGCTGCTTTTCATCGAGTTTTTCCCAACTATCGACATAATCATACGGGAAAACACCTTTTCTGGTTAATAATGCAAATTCTTCAGTACTATTACAATGTTCCCGTGTGATTGATTTTTGATCATCGTTCAGATACGAGGCCAACATTTCAATACTGCTTGACATGAATCTAAAGGAGTCGATAAATCGAAAACTCATATTTGTCTCTGCAACATTTTTCGTAAAGGATATATATTTTTCTTTATTCATTGGTAAAAGTTTGATGGAACCCTCAAAGGATGTTGCTAAAGCTTTTATGAGAAAATGAGAATCATATCCTGTTAAATTATGAAATATAACGGGAATAAATTGTGCATTTTTATAATTGAGATTGCAACCTTGATGTGCAGCACCGCGAAATTTCCCTGTGAAATGACAGTGATCTCGGTGCTTGATATCGTCCGAAGTAAATGATCTTTCACAAATATGACAAATCTCAGCGGTATCGAATGATTCTTTATGTTCGTCACTCAACGTTTCCATCGGTACAATGGACTCAAAGTAGGGTATTAAATCCTGTGCTACTTGGTTCAATTCATTCGTGAACCATTCGATACAGTCTTTACCACGATAGGTTCTCAATTTGGAAATAGATCCGTCAAAGGCACATTTCAAATAATAAGCTATACTATAAGGAATATGCTTCTGATACAGCGTCGTATCACCCGGCTCGGAAATGTTGCTGACAGGCTCCAAGAGACATTCAAGGTCGGCGTAAAGACAGAATGGAACACTTTCTTTACGTTTGAAATTTTGGAAAGAAAAAAATTTATCTTTTTCGTCGGGCAGTAAAACTTTGCATTCATTCAAGTTTTCACAGTAATCTCTGTGTTTCTGCAAGCAAGCGTGGGTTTGAAAGTGGTTTAAGCACCTGTCGCACAACCAGGTATAACCCTCATGCTTTGAAATTTGCGAACTCAACAATCGAGACAAATGACGAATCCATGCGAAATGATAAATAGTATTTTCAGTGTCTTCTGATCCAGTTTCAAACATAAGCAAGTGGATCGTAGGCTTATCTGATTTATGTTTACTCAAATGAATCGGTACAATTTCACAACTAGCCTTATTCTGAAAATTTTCGATTCCATAAACGTTAATTGCCAAGTTATTCATTCTTTCAAATTTCGAAACATCTTTTAGAGTAATCGGGAAATTGATCCCGTCGTATTTCAACACTGTACCGAAATTCGGATAGGAGCTCGTTACGCTCACGTTATTGTTCGCTGGAAATAGCGCTGCTGTGACAGACCACAGAAAACAGTACGGATCATTGTTCTTAATGTTGACCACAGCCTTCTTGTCTCTGATGATCGTTGGTAGCGGACTGTAAGTGGATAGACCGCCTTGTAGCGGCACATATCTGTTTATGTTTACAGACAAATTTATGATTTCAATCAGCGTCCAGCCAGAGTCTTTTTCTTGGAAGTCCTCGATCTTTGCTGCTATTCTATCGTTCACCTGCTCTGCAAACCACTGTCTCAAATTCGTTGTCGGTAGAACTCCTTCATTTTTCGTGTTGAAAAACTTCATCTCTTCCACTGTTTCACCGTTTTTCAAGCACTCGAATTTACAAGACAAAACTGTGTTCACTTTTACACTTCCTTCTTTTCGTAAAAGATTTTTCAATCGGGTGCAAACAAGTTCTTTTGCATCATTAAGAAAATTTTGTAATTCTTTATGTTGTATATTCACTACAACTCCTGTCCTTATTCTCCGTTTGAAGGCTGAATCCAAATCTTCCCATCGCACTCTATCGCTCCGTCGTTGTTTTTTCACACCTTCCCCTCTCTTTCTCAACAGTTCCATCCGTGTCCTCAACGACTTCAAGATTCCTACAGTGGTCGAAATTCTGATTTTTTCTCCAACAGTAGAGGCTGTTTTTAAAAGTTTGTTCAAAAGTCTGATATTTCGTGTGCCAAGTTTTTTCCACTTATCAACATTTCTGGTTGATATCTTATTTTGAACCATTATTTTATAAGCAGCTTCCATGATGCTGATCAGCTTCAGACATTTTTGGGAATCCATTATGATTTCTTATTCAACAGTGACCACAACAGTAATAATGGAAGACCAAGTTCAACTGACGCTTTGAAAATGCTTGGGCATCAATTTATAGGGACGAGAGGTGGGGAAAAAAAATCCTATAAACATTCCAACCTTTGTCGGCTCCCTGATTGTTTAATTCTTCGAATTATTTTGAACCGAATATTTACGATCTTATTATGATCATATTGCACAACTACGCATATAGATTCATTACTGTTATAAACATACTGTTATAAACATTTGAAACGTGTGCAAAAATCGACTAGCCGTCGATGCTCGACCCTGTTGACAACTTTAAAGTAAACAAAAAAACTTCAAGCATTCCTCTTTGTTGAAAGACATTTTGTCAAGTCTCTGCCTTGATCGCTCTAGAACATCCGCCCCTCTAACACCAGATACCCGACATCCCCCTATCGGGCATCGCGATACCAGATACCCCACGTGCAACAGTAAATATCCTTAGGACCGCACACGAATTCTTGGAACACCTCGAGAAAATTCCTGGAAAAAATACCCTCCCCTCCGCCTCGAGGTCAAATACTCTGCCCTCTGCATGTCATCGCGAAAAAAACCTCTCACCCCTCTGCCCCCGCATGTCATCACACCACCCTCCTCTCGCCACTCTGCCCCCCGCATGTCATCACGAAAAAAATACCCTCCTCTCGCCCCCCTCTGCCTCCTAACGTCATCATCAAGGTCAGAAACCCCCTCTCACCCCCTCCTCCCCCTCGTTACACGTGCCATCAAAATGATGACGTCATCATCGAACCTTCGAGAACGTTCTGGAACGTTCGAGAATGTTCCAGAAGGTTCGGGAAGGTTCTGGAAGGGGGTTCGTGTCTCGACTAGAGGGGTCGGTAAGTGTCGGTTGCAGGAATCTGTATCCAGAACCCGCTCTATCTATCTACTATTGCTTTACCAGATTTTGACGGCTCTTACGAAAAATGGTCGCATTTTTATGATTTATTCAAGGCTTTGATCGACGCGGATGCGACGTTGTCAAACGTGCAAAAGTTTTGTTATTTGAACTCCGCTCTTAAAGGTCAAGCTATCCAAGTTATTAGTTCTCTTGAAATTACAGGCCAAAATTATGCAGTGGCCCTGGATCTTTTGAAAAATCGATACGAAAACAAACGTCTCACGACGCGTCACCACGTGCGCGCTCTCTTTGATTTATCGCAAGTTTTAAAAGAATCTGCGGTCGGGTTGCGTACGCTATCCGATGATTTGAGTAAACATTTGAGGGCTTTAAAGAATCTCGGTGAACCGGTAGACGAATGGAACACATTAGTGATTGAATTGGTATTGAACAAAATCGATCCAATAACGAAACGAGAGTGGGAAGAAAAAGTAATCGCTGATGATCGCCCTACGGTCGAACAATTAAAAAATGTCATCTCAAACAAATGCCAATTCCTCGAGGCAGTTCAACAAAAGAAACAAGAAAATAATAACAAATCTCAAGGGGGGTCAAATTCAAAACAAAAAAGTGATCATTCAACATCACATGTTAGCACTCAAAATAGTTGTATAATGTGTTAAGAACACCATAAGATATATCAATGTCAAAAATTGCGCGACCTTCCAGTTCAAACGAGAATAAACGAAATAAAACGTCTCGGTTCGTGTTTGAACTGTCTGGGAAAAGGTCACACAGTAAAAAATTGCAAAGCGGGAAACTGTAAACATTGTAATAAAAAACACAACTCGTTATTGCACCTCGATGATTGATTGGGTAGCGTGCAGCACAAACCGAGCAGTTCGCGAATAAATGCTAATGACAATAACGAAGCATCAGCGGAATCGAAAGAGCAACCCGTACAGTCAATCACAACTTGCGCCATGAAAAAACCCTCTCAAGTATTACTCTCAACTGCAATAGTTTATATCGAAGACAATTCGGGTAATAAAATAGAAGCAAGGGCACTGTTGGACAGCGGTTCACAGTCAAACTTCATATCTCGAACATTGTGCGATAAATTAAAACTACAGAAACGAAAAATCAACCAATCGGTAGGAGCAATAACCCAAAAATGAAAAGAGCGTTCCCGGGTCGCCTAGCAATCGCCTCAGCGCTTGTTACATTCACGTTTTGTGGATGATGCCGAATAAACAGTTTTTTTTCTCACCTTTATCCAATTTTTCTTTTGTGACATTTATCCAAGTCCTTCACATTCAATTTTACGGTTTCAGGTAAACTCTTTGTTAATTACCATATTATGATTTGAGGATCGAACACATAGACTGCAATATGCCTGAACACGATTTTTTAATGATTTCGGAGTATTGGAAAGTTTTCTGATAACGAAGGTGCTACTACTCAATTTTTCTGATATAAATTTTTTTTACATCCAGACAAGTTATTTTATCGCGTCCAAAAATTTTCAGACAGATCGCTATGTTACCGATCGGCAAAATTTTTTAACATTGGCAAAACTGTCTATAAATTTAATGGGTTCAATTTTTCCTCTAAAAAATATCTTTTCCGCATCAACTAGTCCAAATCGACTGGTCATGAAGGTTTTCAGACGGATTGTTATGATGATTGTTTCAAATCCCATTTCTAATTTTTTCAAGTATTCCACCGGATTTGAGCTACATTACTGACTTCTGAAAAACATGTTTTCGGTATCTTACAGCTATCATCCAACTACAGTCAAAAAATCAGACAGATTGCTATGATAAGGGCCGGTAATATAATATTATCGGTTATATCCGGATGACGGTCCGGATTTACATTCCGGACCGACAGCATTGTCAGCTTCCACACGCGAACAATACTGGATGTATTTCTGCGAGAAACACAATCCGTAGCGTCTTACGAAAATGTATGACATGTTTTAAGCTACGTCCAGTCAGTCCGACTCAATTAATGGGAAATCAACCTTCCGAACGAGTTACACCCAGCAGACCGTTTTCGTGCGTGGGTGTAGACTATGCAGGTCCTTACACGAGTAAGGTGTCGCGAAACAAAACCGCCAAAGCGTATTTATGTCTGTTCGTTTGTTTAGCTACAAAAGCTGTTCACTTAGAGATCGTTTCAGATATGACGACGTCCGCTTTTCTCAACGCACTAAAACGATTCATTTCTCGCCGCGGTCGATGCAAGTTGATTCAATCAGATAATGGAACTAACTTTGTAGGAGCGAATAATGTAATGAAACATTTTGGCGATTTACTAATGAGTAAGACTCATCAATAAACAGTATCAAAATTCGCTGCTGAAAAATGCATAGAGTGGCAATTTATCCCACCTCATTCACCTCATGTTGGAGGTTTGTGGGAATCAGCTGTTAAATCCGCAAAAACACACGCCAAGGCTGTGATAGGAGATACTAGTCTTAGTTTCGAAGAATTGTCTACGATATTCTGCCAAATCGAAGCATGTCTGAATTCCCGACCGCTTGTTCCACTTTCCTCCGATCCAAGCGAATTAGAAGCTCTAACACCTGGACATTTTTTGGTTGGAACTGCTCTGAAAGCGCTTCCAGGAGAAGACATCTCTGACGTGAAATCCAATCGTTCAAATCGTTATGAGTTATTAATAAAAATAAATTAAGACTTTTGGCGACGTTGGTCGAAAGAGTATGTTACGCAATTACAACAAAGATCGAAGTGGAAATTGGAAGAGTCGAACGAAAATGTCAAGGTCGGAAGTATGGTTTTGCTACGCGATATCACACCCCCGCTTCAGTGGCGTTTGGGAAGAATAATCGAGGTTCATCCAGGAAAGGATGGACTAATTCGCACTGTAACTTTAAAAACTCAAAACGGAACGACACAGAGAACGTTACCAAAAATTTACATTCTTCCGGTTGAGTCTTAATCAATTCATCGTCACATCATTTTTGTATCTTTTTCATTTTTATACACCTTCATATATTTTGCTTCCTCATAGAGGAAGCTATGTGACGGTAAAATTTTTTTTTTTCAGTTTTCAATGTCAATGTGCTTAAAACGTCCCAAAACGTCGAAAAATCATATCTACAAAAAATGTCCGGATGTGTGTGTGTATGTGTGTGTGTGTGTGTGTGTGTGTGTGTGTGTGTGTGTATGTTCTGGCACTGTAAAATTTAAATGTTTATAACTCGAGAACGGTTTGAGCTACATGGCTCCCGTTTTGCACAGATGTTAGACTAGACCACCTCTTTGTTCACAGACAATTTCGTCAGAACAGCTAAAAAAATACGAACTCTACGGCATTTTGAAATTTTCGAAAAAATGGTGTCGGCACTCTAACTTTCGCAAATTTTTTTTTCCCTCTCTTCATTGAAAGCTAAGCCTTTCAAGCCCGCCGGTGTACGCGCCGTTCGCGTGTGTCTTCATTTTATAACCGAAAATCATCATCATTATACTGTAAGAAAGGGAAATAGTTAAGAGACTGACCGAAAGAGTCTCTGTATGTCGAAGAATCAAGATGGCGATAACTGTCGAAAGCTAAACACGCGATTTCATTTTTGTCAAAATGTAAAATCAATAAAATTATTAAAAACGGCTCAAAGTGGTTAACTTATTGTTTAACCCGACTAAACATCTAGAAATAACTCAAAATTTTACAAAACATTTTAATGCGGATATGTTCGCATAAAAATTTGAGAGAGATCATGTGTGTGCATGAATACATGTTATATTTCATTGAACGATTATCATTCCAATGTTAAGCCCATTACGGGCCTCACATGACACTTCTGCAGAACGGATGGGACCCAGATTTTCTTCTCGGGCTAATACCCATGTTTTTTAGCACTTTTTTTTACGATGCCTCCAAAGTCGGTGAAACCATGTTTTTTGAAGATAGCGGTGAAACTGAGTACAAAATAAAAAAAGATTCTCATTTTTAGGTCCTAGAAAGACGGACAGTTTTCTTGCAAAGAATTCAAAACGTGCTGGAATGTTCATTCCATTAATTAACAATTTTTAATGCAATAATGCTGTCGCAATGGACGTTAGTAATTTTTCTCATTTCCCTAAAATACTATATCTATAAGCCTCGTGCCGTCCGAGAAGAATCTCTCGAACGATAGAGCATGGTGACCCTTGCACCCATTAACTCTGGCACCCGCGCCACACAGATTACCCAAACTCTCAAGTTACCCAAACACATGTAGCCTCACCCGTATAACTGTTCTAAGCATATATAGCTAAATTCCCTTCGACAGTCGATATTCCCTAAACCGGAGGCATCTTCTTTTCCGATTGGATCATAATTAGAGACGAACAACTTTAATCAAGAGACTCGGCAGAGTCTCGGGACAAGTACATTTGACAGCTGTGCGTCGTCTGCTTGTCCTGAGCGCTCGCCAAGTCAATACTTCTTCGTAGTAAAGTGATTCGCGGTGGTGGGGACAAAGATTTTGATGACATTTCAGCTAACCGTCAAGCTCAGGAGTCGTCTAGCAACCTGAAAATTGACGTGGAGACTAATTACGCGATACTCTTTCAATAGAGCCCGAATTCGGTAGGATTGATTGAGTAATTGCTGAGAAAAAACTTTGCACGGCCTTAGTCCTATCTCAGCCTTCGCCCGAACCACGCTACGTCGAAGGATTTGACGTGTCTGTATATGGCCGTCCGACAACACATGCAAAGGGGTCTGTGTGCCCATCATAGCTAATCCCGGGCTGCGAAATTTCTGATTGGTCGAGGCTGCGATGATTCCAATGGATCCGTCGTGCACACGACAGTGCAGACGAGCGAGCGAAAAATGTCAGCTGATATTTCGAAGGGCCATATTGACGCGAGTGTGAAAGAGATAGCTGAAATAAGTTCATATTTTTCTTTTCCACCCTTAACATTTTCGAGAAAACAACTGTTACAACTTGTTCCTTGTCGAACAACGAACGTTGGCTAACCATTTATTTGCCCGAGAATGCAAGGTTATGGGAGAAGAATGTGTTTTGTCGTTACCGAGTCTGAAGGAATGCTGTGATACAGCTTTGACAGCACGTCATAACCTCGAAAATTCTAATTTTCAGCTGGCATATTACCGACATGCTCCGATGACGAGAGAAAATGCTTCATGAATGGAAATGCTCCATATCTTTTGACCTATTCCTACATCCGCCATTTTATTCATTTGCAGCATGACTTACATAATAACTCTCAGCGATATAAAAATCTTGTCGCTGAGCCACATGAAGATTAATGGCTAAGCAATAATATCTCTGAGGGAAATAAACTCTTGTCGCGGAGCCAGATGAAAATCTTGTTGCTGCGAGGGCTCAGCCACGTGAAAATCTTTTCGCTGCAAGGGCTCAATGACATGAAAATCTTGTCACTGCGAGGGCTCAGTGACATGAAAATCTTGTCGCTAAGCCACAAGTGTTGCACATTCATCCCTCTTTGATTTGATAGTGAGAGTGATAGTAATAGTGATTTTGCCTGCTAGAGGGCAAATTCAAAAAAAATTGTCAAAAAAAAAAAATGCCAAGAGAAATGGTAAAAAATTTCCAGGCAATTTAGTATGAAAATACGCAACTTCTTGTATCCTAAAAATTTCCTATTAACCCTATCGTTCTTGGGTTATATTGAATTTTTCAAAACTTCTTGTTTCCGGCCAAAAACGAAATAACTGTCGGGAAAAAAATCACAACAAATTTTTCAAAAGGGGACGTTGGACGTTGGCTTTTGCATTGCAATCCCAATTAGAAAAAAAATTCCTTATATTTTTTGCCGGATCCGCGATGGTCCAAAAAAGGCATAAAAACGGTCGGGAACCGAAGTCCGTACCAGGCCAAAAGAGAAATCAATGAAAAAATATTTAAAAAAGGCAAAATAAAGCCTGATCTATCCTTTTTGAAACGCCACTTTGGCAATTCGAATATTTGTTTTATTTTGGCAGATTTATCTGGTGTATCTAAATGTTTGAGCGGTAGTGTATGAGTGGATCGACGAAACTAAACCAATTAAAACCATGGGGAGAGATTCACGAAGTATCATGTGATCATGACAGAATTTAGGTTTCGGAAAATTCAGAAAAAATCCCCTCCCCTAGCCAAAAATCCCCTCCACGGGGAAAAAAGCTTGGACAAGTCCGTGATCCTGGATCGTGAGCTTGGACAAGCTCGTGACCCCCGTTTACATTTGTTTTCACAGGAAAATCTAACCCCTCTAAAAAAATAGAAACCTTCAATAAGATAAAGAATAGGAAAAAAATCCTAGAAAAAAATTGCTCCTAACAACACGTAAGAAGACTAAAGAATCACAAGAAGATGTAAATCGCTGCAAAAACCCTCCTGAACAACTCCCCTCGAAAAAATGAAGTGGAAAAAAATGGAGAAAAACCCGAAAAAAAATTCGAGACTATTGAAAAAAATGCAATAAATGTGAAAATGCTAAAAAAAAGTTGGTGATTTTTGCTCAGCAGTAAAAATTCTTGATATCCATAAAACTCAATACTTTCAGTTTCAACTAATGATGATACAATAGTTGGTTACGATCAGGATAGTTGCCTCGAGACTCATTATTATAATGTGTGATCTGATACTTTAGTGTCTAGTCGCAGACTGAGTGCGTTAAAATGTTGCTTTGGCTCTCATAAACTTAAGGGTCGTCATTAAACGGTGGAGGTGGTAATTATTGGGCAATTACTGGTCCGATGTCTTGGGGTTATTGCTCGGAGTTCATTTGGATCGGCACGGTCGATTGCAAAGTGATCATCAGCATTTGATGTAACCTCGCTTGGAGTTCGAGCGAGGTTCGCTCAATTTTGATGAGGAATCCGCTTTTGGCACAGCTCGTGCACGACAGGTCGATAGCCTGGTTGCTGACGATCGATGACTTATTTTTATGGAATTGGTTGCGAAGCGTGCGCAACAATTAGCCCAATATTAGTTTTCACTTTAAAAAAAATCTTTTTCTTCGTTATTGTCAGAATTTTGGACTTCCAGGTGAACAACGCTCCATTGTTGACTGAAAGAAAAGAAAGAAAAAATTCCTTCAACAAAGATCATGGAGTCATTTACAAACGCATTGGCAATTGGACATACTTTATCCATTACAAAAAAAAAACTATTATAAACGATAGGACAATGAAGAATAATAACGTGAAAATAGATTGAAAAACAGTGTTTTTTTTTCTACGAATTGTGACGAGGCACAGCCCTGCTATGATCAGCGAATAAAAAGGTAGACTGAGTCGGGGACTCGGTCCAGAGATCTCGGAGTCAGAGTCCGACGCACTAACCACTGTGCTGCAGCCATCTCGTAGACTCTCATAATACCAGACCGTAACAGAATTGAGCAAAGATTCAATTCAATAGACAACGAAAATATTGCGAAATACTAGTATGGAAGAACTGTTCATTGAAAAAAATTGAATTATCGATATTTTGCGTTCAATATTAAATATTTGAATCTTCACTTGATTCGTCAAAATAAATGACCATGAATTTTAATCGATTTTTACGTTGATATTTTTTTTGATGTTATTGTCTATAACATTTTTTAAAAATAAATACAATGTGTTCAAGTGCCATTGCGTTTTGTGATTATTTCAGTATTGTGTCCCTTTTTTATGATGCGGCTGCAATTACGATTTTTCATTTTTTACATTCAGATTTTCTATATTTTATTTTTCTCTCAGTCATTGAAAAACTTTACCATGATGGAATGTTATTTAGACAGTCAAGGAATTCAGTTAATGACAAAATTAAAAAATACAATAAAGTGACAAACTAATTTTGGCCCAAAGATACGGTGTTTCGGAACTTTCTATGGAAAATTCACAATGGCTGAAAAAGTTAGTCGAGTTTTTAATAAAAAAAATAAACTCGATATGTCGGTCACGTCCGAATAGCATGGAGGAAAAGTTTGATATTTGAGTGTCGAGCGGTAAACACTATGTTCCATAGGCTTTTCCCTTCAGAATCTATACGCTGCGCGTGTATATATATATGTTCCTAAAAGTTTGACGGGCGCACGCCGGTAGGCCTCGAAAAGCCTTTTGTCTAGGTTGCGACTAGGAGAGGGGAAGGGAAGGGTTTCGTGGATAAAGAGATAGTTGATTCTTTATGAACTTCTTTAATGAAAGTGGAGTAACTCGGTACAATACAGATGGACACTTTACCGAGGAGGTGTCGTTTGGTATTCTTTGGTTGTGTCTTACTTGTTCTATTTTTTGGCAGAAAAGAGTTAGATGCTCTTTGGTTTTGATGTATGGAATTGTAACTTGTCGAATCATTCTAGTAAAGATTCAAAATTCGACCAGTGATTTTCTTTAGACTGAGCAATAATCTGAACTACTGTTAACAGAATAAACGTGTGATTCTAAGTACGAAACGAAATGCATTTTGGACAAAGATTCGTTCTATAAGTTGTACAATCTGCACTATGGCTAACCGGATAGACGTAATGCCAAGTGTGAACGGGAGGCAATGCGTTATGGTGAGTCGTGGTCCTTGTCGGGGTAAAATTAGCCGTGAAACAGTATGGATGTTCCATTTCTTACAATTGAAAGACATTTAACCTCTTTGTCTGAAAATGTAATCCAATCAGAGAACAAGATATATACTTCGGTTTCGTAATGAAGTGGCACGGAAGCTATCGTAGATATTTGAACCAGGCCATACCCGTTTAGGCGGGCGAAATGTCTATTAGTTTACGAGACATTCGAAGTTCATCGAATTTTAACGCGTGACGTGAGTTTTCGCACGTGCGCCTGCCAGGCGGAGCTGATGCCCCCATTCGCGCTGTGACATTTTGCCTACGAATGAACTGCGAACATATATGCGAAAATCACTGTGTACTATCTTCGCTTCTTTTATGCCAGTCAGAAGAAATTTACTTCTACAGTCCATCCAATTTTTAGCTATCTGCGTTAAATAAAACGCTGCTGTCAAAATTGTTCAAAGACAAAAAACCCCCCGTAATCAACTTTAAAAAACTTTTCCTTCTCCTAAATTTATCTAAAAATAGCAGCTCCCAAATGACACTCATCCCGATTCTGTAACAGAATAATTGGCAATGGGAATTCATCTGTTCAACAATAAAGAATATTCAGTCTCTTTGGAGCCGTTTTTCACTAACTCTATCTTAAAGAATCTTTTCGCCTCAAAGTCTGAGTGCTAATGGGACTTCGCGGGATTTAAATTTTCTTAGTTTCATTGAGCTCGAATATTTTTCCAGTCCGGAAATTCAGTGCAAAAGAAATCAGTTTATCAACAACTACCAGTGATAAATCGAAAATGCAAAATTATTAGTAATTATTAGAAGATCTTTCTGCAAACGAAGGCCCAGGTGACCATTTTCTCATGGGTCGCAGCATCATTAATACACGAATACAAATAATATTTCATCTGACTAAGAACGAGGTGTACTCTCCGATCTTGTTACACGATATCCTAAGTTCATTTGAGCGCCGGCAAAAAAAAATGAAAACGAAACAGCAAAACTTTCTGTGAATCGAAATCGAAGGAGCGAGTAAGCATCCTATGTGAAATATTGTGGAGTTCTTCGTGAATGCCTGCAGCGCCAATTTCTCTGTCGACTGTAGGTCACGGCCGCCAGAGTATGGAGTAAACGTGAGAGACTGTCGTTTCCTCATTTCTTCGCGTTGTCTTAGTTCTCAATATATACTAGTCTATAGTAAGGTCCTACTAGCATCCGTTGGCCACAAATGGCAAGTAGCATTCTCGATGGTGCTGTCTCCCCACACTCCTGATCTTACGACCATTTACAATATGTTCTGCTCCTGCTTTCGGTTATTTTCTCATTGCGGCGTATATAAAGGTCCAGCGCACTTCACATGTATATGACAGTAAAGATATCTCTGTTCGAAAGTGTAGATCAAGACTAAGCATTTCCACTTCAACGATTTGTTCGCATCAACAAACCAGCTTAGAAAACCGTTAGGACAGCCTTCGAACGTTTATTTACAACATGTGTTTTCGATCCATAGTGAGTACTGAACTCGGAATTGAGAAACAAAAATTATACACCATTGAAAACACTTCACCTTGAAACTATTTTCACAAATTGAAGTACATTTAATGTCCATGAAAATCATTTTATGCTTGAAATGGGTTTACTGAATGAGCTCGTTTGCGTATGATTACATTTTCAATGTCATGGGGAATAGTTTCAACGTTCGAAAACCATCAATATTTCTGTGTTGCATTAATCGGATGATGACGTTCTTCACGACAATATCCGATATCCAGTAATATTGGTTTGGCATATCATTGATTGGAGGTGGGAAAAAAGGAGAGTATAAACACCTCATAAGATCGAATCAGATCAAACGTAAAACGAGTAGTAATGTGCTTTATTATGTGCTTCCAGCTCACGTGTGTACTAGTTGCAGCAAGCATGGCATTAGCAAGGGCCACTTTCGGAAAAGAACAGTAAGTTAAAGAAATGAAAACCTAGAATTTTAAAGTAGATTTGATTGAATATTGTACGTTTGAACTTCTACGTGTGCAGCGTCCACATAAAGATTCATTTGGCGACACCAGAACATCATGTGAATGAAATGAGTGGTCATCACGACCAGCACGGGGGTGGTGGTTCTGGAGGTGGAGATGAACACATTGAAATCACGAGTCCTGGTGGCATTGGTAATGGGGATCACGATTTTAGCGGAGATTTCAATCATGGCGGTCCCGGAACCTTAAGTGGGTACGGAAATGGTGGTAGTTCAGGCGGAAGTTACGCAAATGGTGGGTACGGAGTTGGCACTGGATTGACTGCAGGTCACGGGAGTATTGGTTACCGAGATGAAGGCAGTCACACGAGCCATGGATACGGGGGTGGACACTCCAAGACTTTCAGCGGTAGTTTCGGTAGTATCAACGGCGTAACTAGACCTGATTTTGGGAGTGCGGGATTCAGTGGAGGTTATGTCGAATCAGGTCGATCTCATGGGAAAGGTGAGATATCAAGATCTCTTGCCACTATCGCATAATGAGTCTTTCTTTAAGGGAAAATCTCACGTCGGTCGATAAAGTCCAGAATACTAAATCCGTGAAAAAAAAACTTCCAAAAGGTAAAAAAAAACACCAAGTATTAAAAGGTCGCATCTTGAGTTACAATTTTTTCCTCACAAATATCACTTTTCAAAAATATATCAATGGCACTTTCGAAAAAATGCAAATCTGCAAAAGGGCTCGCAACTGCTCATTTTCTAATTCATGATCTCATACTTTGGGCGTGCATGTAGCAACTTCTGCGAAGTACAACGAGACAGCTTTTCGACGAACTTTTTCACTTGACCATGGATGCCAAGTTTTCGCAATGGTTTTGCAGTGCCCTTTGACAACATGTTGTTATAGTACCGATAATGGTCGGTATGTCCAATCCGTGGCTGCTACGGAAACCAATAAATCAATTTTTTTTGCTCGTTCAATTCTTGAATTTTACGCGTAAGAATTTCTTTGGATAATTATTGCTGTGGTCCTTCGTAGGGATTGGATTTTTTATGTTCAAGTCTGTTTTTTTTTCGAAAATTAAATTGTTTCAAACGAGGACTTGGAATTTTTTTCCGATTGCATTTCTTTGTTCCAAAGTGCGATTGATATATTTTTGAAAAGTGATATTTGTAAGGAAAAAATTGTGTGGAACTCAAGATGCGACCTTATAATACTTGGCGTTCTTTTTACTTTTTGGAAGTTTTTTTTTCACGGATTTCACTCTTTTTTGCAATTCGCTTTATTTATGTTTCTAGGAAACATATAACTCGAGATGCGATCTTTTGATACTTGGCGTTCTGTTTACTTTTTGGAAGTTTTTTAACGGATTTCATTTCTTTTTGAAATTCGTTTTATTTATTATTATTATTTTTTAATTGTTACTTTAGATGTGGCCTTTTAATGCTTGACCTAGTTTCTGTTCTTTATAAAAAATTTCACGGATTTCACTTCTTTTTGGTTTTTTTTTCTTCAAGAAACATTGCAACCTGAGATGCGACCTTTTAATATTTGGCTGCCAATAACATTTGAAAACACCTAACGTGAATTAACACATGTCAATACATATTGTAAAAAAAAAAAAAATAGCATTGAAACTATTCATTCCCCGGTAGGCCAGAGGAGAGACGGGAAACAGGCGAGAGTGAGAATGGCTATACTGAGGAGTCAGAGTAGGATTAACACCCGAAAGCAATTATTATTTATTTTAGGTATCCGATTTTGTTTCATGAATTTTTTTTGCCTTAGAACTCAAGTTTTCAGCAATAAGCTGACCACCATAAGATCCATCA
Organism: Hyposoter didymator; assembly: GCA_037952995.1. Taxonomy (NCBI): domain Eukaryota; kingdom Metazoa; phylum Arthropoda; class Insecta; order Hymenoptera; family Ichneumonidae; genus Hyposoter; species Hyposoter didymator. The sequence continues at coordinate 422,082 of JBAJMU010000010.1, read as the reverse complement.
GCATCGGCAATTCAAATTCAAGATATTTAATAACTGGATAATGGATTGAACGTATAACATTTTCCTACGGTGAAAACTTCTTTTTGGAAACATAACATGCTAGTATTTTGATTCGAACTATGAGTTGAAAAAAGTCTTATTCAGAGAATCATAGTAGAGCTCGCTAAAGCAGCAAATCATTGTGCCCTTGAATGTTAGCAGCCGTCATAATATAGAAATAGTGCATGTATATTAGGGTGTGTCATTTCGGGGCAACATTTTTTTTGTTCAGGTGCTCACTCAAAAATCTTCGGTTTGTATCTAAAAAGAAATTATGGTGAAAGAGAACGCTGTCGAAAAATATTTAGAGGTTCCTCATCGGCCTTATAGTTTTCCCATTTAAATAACATTGCTAATGTTTTTTCATTGATTATTATCGGCATTCCTCAGCCCCATGCCATGTTGCAGGGTCATGCAAGTGGGTTTTTGTAGGAGATTCGATTGGCTACAAAAATAGTCTCTTGAGGAAAACCGTCCAAGCCAACTGTTTCCAAGTTATTACTATTTAAATGGAATTTTAGATAAAAATATCTTCTTAAACCTAATTCTCGACTGATCTTATAAATTTATAGGAAAAACACAGAAGACCATTCCGTCCGGAATTGGATAGACTATAGGAAAGTTAGTGTATGCTTTTCAAACCGTCAAAATAACTCACGTAATGAAGTCGGTAATTTTAGCTTTCCCATAGAGGAAGCTATGTGACGGTAAATTTTTTTTTTTCAGTTTTCAATGTCAATGTGCTTAAAATGTCCCAAAACGTCGAAAAATGTACAAAAATTGTCCGGATGTGTGT
>JBAJMU010000010.1:384159-421016 GCA_037952995.1 Hyposoter didymator | reverse complement strand
AAAAAATACGAACTCTACGGCATTTTGAAAATTTCGAAAAATTGGTGTCGGCACTCTAACTTTCGCAAATTTCGAGATTTATTATCAATTTTTTTTTTTTCAATAGAGTATCTTAATAGGAAGGTTGGTATTGAATTTGGGAATAATCGGTTGGACGGTTTAAATTTCATGGGTATTCGAATTTTTCGAAAATCTTAGTTTTTCGAAAAATATCGAAATTCTGTAAGATATTATGTATAAGTCAGTACTCCCTCTGTACTTTTAAGCAAACTTGTCGGAATTATTGAATTTTAATGCAAATACAAGAACGTAGAAGAATGCTGCAAATTGAAATTTGCAAATGACTTCCTCAAGTTGCTCAAGATGCACGAAGCTCAAAGCTTCCTCTATGAGGAAGCCAATTGCAAATTTCAATTTGCAGCATTTTTTCATTAAGGATTCACATATTTCATGAAATAAATGGAATCAATGTCTCAAAATTTATGAACAAGGAATACATGGAATCAAAAGGTCCATATGGAATTAAACAGAGAATTCGGTACTGATTTTTTTTTTAAACCGCTGTTATAAAAAACTATTAAAAAATTGCGACTTTAGTTGGAAAAATCGGAATTTCCTTTCATATTGTTTTGAAATGAAAAATCTTTCGATCAACACACTTCATCGCTTTTTTTTTCTTTCGACTGTCCTCAAAATTTTCTCTACAATTGTCTAACTCAATTTACCAAAAAAGAAATCAAAATCATTGCCATAGAGCCAAGAATTGACACTTCTGATAAGGAGCAGTTGGGTTGGGGAAAAATTTCAAGTCCTTAAATGATACATTTCACCTATCGATAAAACAGAGTTAAAAATAAAATTGAAATGCAAACAATTAGTATGCAAAACTTGGCATGGATGGTCAATTAAAAAAGGCCGGGAAGATTAAGAATCAATGTTGCGGGAAAGCGGATAAAACGGAACAACTGCCTGAAACAGGAGTTTCAGTAGTTTTGCATCTTAAAAACTCTAAATATTTTTCATTCAAATCTCGTCAAGATGAAAATTATTTTCCAAATTTTATAAAATAATAATTGAATTCGTCGTTCGGTGGGGTTTTTCGCTTCACCCCGACTGTTCCGTATCACCTGGCTGTCCAAAATTCAGAAAACGATTGTTAATTACGCAAAGGGAATACATTTTTGGTTCTTATGAAAACATCATCACGGAAAGAGAATAAAATAAGCATCGAACATTAGAGCTAAGCTATAGATAAGGGCCTGGAAAATATAGGATGGAAATCTCGAATATGGAAAATTGCCGTAAATTTTGGATGGCCAATATTCCATTACATGACGTCATGATGCTACTTTGCACGTGCATATGGAGACTTCTGATGAGAACAATGAGACAGCCCTTCCTCGAACTTTTTCACTTATTGTTAACCATGCACGCCATGTTTTGGCATTCCAATTTTTCTCATTTCAATTTTATTTTCAACTCTGTTGTTTCGATAGGTAAAGTGCATCGTTAAAGGACTTGAAATGTTTCCCCAACTTCAAAGCTTCTTCTTCAAAAGTATCAATTTTTGGCTCGATTTCTTTTCCTTTTTTCTTTTTTTTCTTTTTTTTTTTTGGTAAATTAAGTTCGACAATTATAGAGAAAGTTTTGAGAACGGTCGAAAGAAAGAAAAGTGATGAAGTATGTCGATCGAAAGATGTTCCATTTCAAAATAACAAGGAGGAAGTTGAGACATCTTTTTCCAACTGAGGATGCAATTTTTTAATAGTTTTTTATAACAGCGGTTAAAAAAAATTTCGTGTCGAATTCTCTGTTCAATTTAATATGAAGCTTTTGCATGTATTTCTTGTCAATAAATATTGAGGGATTGATTCCATTTATTTCGTGAAATATGTAAATCCTTGATGAAAAAACCGACTTGATTACGTGAGTTGTTTTGATGGTTTCAAAAGCATACACTAACATTGTTATAGTCTATCCAATTACATACAAAAAATGGTTTTCTGCGTTTTTCCTATATATTCATAGGATCAGTCGCGAAGTAGGTTTAAGAAGATATTTTTATCTAAAATTCCATTTAAATAGTAATAACTCGGAAACAGTTGATTTGGACGATTTTTCTCAAGAGACTGTTTTTGTAACCAATCAAATTTCCTACAAAAACCCATTTGCATGACCCTGCAACATCGCATCGAGCCGAGGAATACCGATAATAATTAATGAACAAACATTGGCAATGTTATTTAAATGGGAGAACTATAAAGCCGATGAGGAACCTCTAAATATTTTTTGACGGCGTTCTCCTTTCACCATAATTTCCTTTTAGATACAGACTGGAGATTTCTGATTGAGCACCTGAAAGAAAAAATGTTACCTCGAAATGACACACCCTAATATATATATCTAATTGAAATATGTAACTTTATCAATTCTTCAACTGATATTTTTAGAAAATTCAATTTCTATTCTGACAGGTAGCAACAATTCGCTCGTTGAACTTGAAAATTCGAATTTGTCTTCAAATCGAATCCAAGTTCGAATGAAAGTACACTGTCGCTCAAAAGTTTGGACACATTTTTCCAAATTTCTCTCCGCACTTGAAGTTAGATAACTCTGCCAAAAAAAATATTTAAATTTCCCAAGCGGGGTTCAAAAAAGGATAGTTGAGACTTTAATTTGACACATTTTAATTTTTTTTCTGATTTTTTTCGCCCCAGTACGGCCTGTGGCTCATGATCGTTTTTAGGCCTTTTTGTACCCTCGCAAATCGTACGCCCAACTGAAGGATTTTTTTTTTTTTTTACAAACGAAAATTTAAAAAGGATGGCAGAATCTTCATCTACGTTTTTGAAAAGAAAATTTGCGATATTTTTTCGCGAAGTTATCGTACTTTTTGCAAAAAACAATACATTTTGAAAAATTCGAACCAACAAAAGAACCATTAGGTTTGAGAAAAACTGGTTGGAATGCGAAATATTACGGATTCCCCTATGAAATCGTCTGGAATTTGTTTAGAATTTTGCCGAGAATTTTCTAAGTATTTGTTTTTCAAAATCAGGAGTAATTTTTTTTTTCTCGACAAACTGTTTGAAGGCACTCACCGCAGAAACTTGTCGGAAATTTTTTTTCCCCTACTTTTCCGGTAAATAGTAATTGAATTTTCTCATGAAATTTGTTTTTTTTTTGTGATGCCCGGCATCTTAAAAATTTATTTTATCACCATCTTCGTATCATTTCAATTGAAATTCAAATCTCGCACCTCGGCGCGAGATTTGATTTCCAGTTAAAATGATGTGGAGATAGTGATAAAATAAATTTAAAAAATACCTCGCATCACTAAAAAAAAACGACTGCCATGAGAAAATTAAATTACTATTGTTACGTCCCACCCAGTGGTGTTCATCTCGGTCAAAGAGAGATCCCTCTCCATTTTACGCGTTTTTCTTTTCGAAAAACCCGTTTGGCGAGACAACTTGGCCTTTTTGAGACTAACCTTTCGGGAAAATTCTCGGGATGGCCTAGAGAGTGTATTCCCAGTTAAAGAGAGCAATTAACCCATTTAGCTTGATTATTTCGGTGGTCAAAACAATTGGTTGGAACAGAAATTGAACAATTAAACGAACTTACCTGTAAGTGAAGTTCTATTGTAATTGTATAAGCGCCTCTTCCGAAATGATCATCATGTAGTACCTCCATTCCACACCGACGTCGCCATAATTTTTACAGCAGTTAGGTAAAAACCAACTGCGTCGCCCCTGTCGCGCATGCATTCCCCTACTTTCGTCATTATTTCAAAGCTTTTATTTGTCGTTTAGGGGTTTGCGTATCACGTAAACTGAGGTTTTTTGGGTGGGAGTGATCATTTCGGAAGAGGCGCTTATACAATTACAATAGAACTTCACTTACAGGTAAGTTCGTTTAATTGTTCAATTGTATTTGGCGCCTCTTCCTCCATGATCATCATGTAGTTGTTGAAAGGCTGCAACAGCAGGAATATTTCGGCTGATAGCGATTTATTTTCTTATTAGTGTAACATGTCCTTGACTAATAATTAACCTTAAACATACTAGTAGCCATGCGTGCTATTTGCACTCTAGCACGGACTTTGCAAACGCACTTTTGTGCGAGACAACATTTAAGTTATAGAACTTTGCGAATGTGAGTAACCCAGTCGTCCATCCCGCCGTTTTCCTTATTGTTTCTATATCCACGCCGTTTCTTTTTGCCGCCGAAGTTGAGGCATGGCGTGTACTGTGCGCAGTAAACGTCTCTGTGTCTACGCCGCTTTTCTTTAGCATTGCTTTGACCCAACGACTCAACGTCTGAGTAGAGACCGCGCAAAAAGGTTTCTTTAACGATAAAAATGATGATTTTTCCCTATCTCGTATGATTTTAGTTTTCTTCAAATAAGTCTCCAGTGCTGATGCTCCACACAATTTTCTATTGTCTCTGAAAACCGGTAAGACCAGGATTGGCTGTTTTCGATTCGGGCCCGATGTTTTGACGGGATCCGGGATTCTAATCTCTATTGCATCGTCGCCTCTGACGATGTTGTCTATGTTTATGAGTGCAAAAGTTTGCATTCGATGTCCCGTTATCAAAGCTAGTAGCGTGATTAACTTCATGCTGAGCTCTTTTAGCGCAAGTTCCTCGTTATCCACCATGCTTGACAAAAACTCCAAAACTGTTCCCGGATTCCACGTAGAGTCATATTTCGGCGCTGACGGTCTCAGTTTAAACGCGCCTCTGAAGAACCTTTTCATTTGGCTGTCTTGTCCAACCTCTTGTCCCACGATCGCAGATCGTAACGTATTTAGCGACCCGTATGAGGCGCCTTCTGCAAATTGTTTCGTGAGACACTTCAGAATATCCGTAATCGAGGCCGAGAAGGGTGATATCGAATTTTTGTTGCAGTAGGACCACCATCTTCTTAGTGATGATTCATATTACTTGATTGACGAGTCGCACAGCGAGGCTACCATTACGTCCGTCGTTGCAACTGAGGTTCCCTTCCTTTCGAACGCTCGCCTGATAAGTTCACGGCCACCAGGGAAATGTGTCGCCAGATCGGATGAGGTTCCCTGTTGTTCGAAAGTATTAACTGAGAATGGGGCTTAAACAAGAGAGGCTTCGAAATCGCGAGTGTTTGAATCATTGGGTACCAGGGCTGCCTGGGCCAGTCTGGTACAACTAGAATACCCTGGGATTTTTCTTGCTTGATTTTTTGCAACGTTCGCGAGATTATAGAAAAAGGCGGAAATGCATAAAAGAAATATGGTTTCCACGAGATGGTAAATGCATCGACGGCAACGGAGCCCGGGTCGCGTCGCCATGATACGTCTTTCTCGCATTTTGCATTGTTTCTTGTTGCAAACAAATCTATGTCTGGTTCTCCGTAATTGTTTACGATTTCCCTGAAAGCTGTGTCTGACAGCTTGAACTCTGTCTCCGGTTCGAGTGCGCGGGACTCTTCGTCTGCTTCAACGTTCATTTTGGAGCTCATATAAGACGCAAAGACCCAAATATTTTTTGACTCGCACCATTGCCATATTTGTCTTGTGATGCGATTTAAATGTTTAAACCGAATACTTCCCATTTTATTTATATACGAGATGGCAGTCGTATTATCTATACGTAATAATATTTGACAATTCGACACATTTTCTGCGAAGCATTTCAGTCCAAAAAATGCTGCGAGTAATTCTAGGTAATTAATGTGTGAGTGTCGTTCCTTTTCGGTCCAATGTCCCCGAGCTCGCTCCCCCTCGCCTAATGCTCCCCAGCCTGTTGAAGACGCGTCCGAAAATATTTCCATGGCAAATGTTGAGTCTTTAATGGGGTTGCATGCATTTCGAATTGCATTCTTTCACCAGGCAAAATCATTTGTCAAGTCATTAGAAAGCCTCACGTGATTCTCATAATTTCCCCCGTTTCCAGCTAGAGCTAAGAATTTTTCCCTTTCGAAAGCTTTCGTGTAACCCCAGGCATAGTTGATCGCGAAACAGCTAGATGTTAATTTTCTCAAGAACTCCGCGAAGTCCCTGATTTTGCATTTATTCTTGGAACCTATGCGCTCGATTTGATATTTGAGGCTTTCTTTTTTCGATTCAGGAAGCTCTACGGTCCATTTTGTTCAGTCAAATATAAACCCGAGATATTGCACACTTTGGGCTGGAGCAAGTACACTTTTTTGTCTATTCACGATAAATCCTGTTTCCTCTAGTATTTTTAAGGTTTCTGAGACATTACACGAGCACTCTTCTTGAGAATCTCCCAATAGTAAAAAATCGTCTCTGTATACCATTGACAAAAACCCTTGCTGTCTCAAGTGGGTAATAATCGGTTTGATCAATTTCGTGAATACATAGGGAGCGGTACACAGACCGAACGGGAGGCACGTAAATTCATAGAATTTGTTCTCAAATGTAAACCTGGGGAATTTCCTATCAGCTTCATCGAGCGGAATCAGATAATATGCGTCCGTAAGATCTATGGTTGCCATGAACGCGCCCGGACTCATCAGTTGAATTACTGTTTTACGGTCCTCTATTTTGAAATATTCACATTGAATAAATTCATTGAGTCCTTTTAAATTTACTATTAATCTCGAGGATCCATTTGGCTTCAGCCGGAGAAAGATGTTAGACACAAATTGATTTTGGACCGGCAAGCAGGGTGCGATTGCTCCTTTTTCGAGCAGTTCGAGAATATTTAGAGATATCTGGGATTTCTCATCTGCTGGCCACGCCGTTTCTCGAGGAATTATTTCCTGATAGGGCTTATTTTTGAACGGTATTTTATAACCATTTACCCAAGAGAGAATTTTGGGATCGGAGGTAAACCTCCGCCATTTGTGTTTGAATAATCGTAATCGCTCGGCCCTAATACCTACGGAATTTAGCGACGATGTCTCGAGTAGCTGCGATCCTTCTGCTGGTACGGCTTCCGGTAAGGTTGGTTTGATTGCGTCCGCTGGGATGAGTGCGCCTTCGCTGGGTCTTGTCCTTCCTGAGGTCTCGACGTGTATTTTTACCCGCCCATCGTCACTGCCTGTGATTTTTGGTTGTACAAGCCAAGCGGGGCTCTGAAGTTTTTTGGATTCCTCGTCGATTGGTTTTTGGCCGGTGGCTTGAGATCTTTAAGCGTTCGTTCCACTGACTTCACACTCTTCAGTTGTTCTTCCAGATTCTGACCGCACAGCCACTCGTCTACGTCCGAGTTCTGTATCATCTCCTTGATAGGACCGTTTACCCCTGTGAGGATCAGGCTTTTTCGAACCGATGACTCTTCTCGTTGGAGGGCCGACAATAGTTTTCCTGTGTCACAAAGATATTCGATGATCATGAGGTTCTTGGCGTCCCCATTGCCGTTTAGCGCGGTTGAAAGCGCTCTTCCCACAGCTGTGAGACAACCGGCGATTCGCTCCTGCTTCGACGCTATTCGAATATCTCTCGTTATTGCGGCTTCCGTAGCTGCTGCTTTCAGCTCCAGATTTAATTTAGGGGCGTCCATCAGAGTGCAATTTTCGGGGATGGGATATTTTTTTTCAGAATTTCTGATCGATCGTTCAACGTTAGTCCTTTTTTTAAAACCTCGAGCCAACGCTCGGAGATATCCTCGCGTATCGCCGGACCTATGATTTTGTCTGGCGCGATACGCTTTCCCATAGCCTTCAATACTTCTTCGGGTAGAGCCCGTGTGTCATTTTTTTCCTCCGTTGTACTCTGATCGCCAGCTTCGATAGAAACTCGATTTTCTGGAGGCAGAATAATGTCCTTCGTGATCACTGGGACACCGGTGTTTTTCGCGTCTCGCGAAGTCGAGGGATGGCTCGACGTTCCTTCCGTTTGATCGAGACCTTGTGGTCGATCGGGGTTTCCTGTAACCAGAACGTCGCAACATGGTTCACTGAGACTATACATAGTCCAGTGGCAAGCTACAGCCTGCATTTGTGTACGAGTGTATTGCTGCGTAAAGCCCTATTTGTTCGGCATATCTTTTTTAGCTTCCGCTATTTCCAGAAACGTTTCCTGGCTGGGCTACAGCCCTTCTGACAGCTCTACAGAGACTGAAAGAATGCCCGTTTCATCCCTCGTCGATCTTTCATCCCAGCAATAGCCTAAAACAAAAACCAATTCTCGGAATACTTACTGAAATCGTCTGGGACGCATTCTCGCAGCCGCGACATTTCGAGGTTATGTCCGTCGTCCATACGTCCGCCATTACTGCGCGGCGAGCTACAGCCCGATGATGCCGAGCTATATTTTCTGTGTCTCCTTTTCTTTTTCGACTTTTTTGAGCTGAGTTTTCTTTCCAGGCGTCTCAGTCGATCTTCAAGACGTTTTTCACGGTTATCCGTGTCTGAATCTCTGGACGTTTTCCCCATTTTTCGTTACTTTCACAAAAACACGTTGTGGCTTTGTCGGCACAAAGATGAAGAATGACGAAAGTAGGGAAATGCATGCGCGACAGGGGCGACGCAGTTTGTTTTTACCTAACTGCTGTAAAAATTGTGGCGACGTCGGTGTAGAATGGAGGTACTACATGATGATCATTTCGGAAGAGGCGCGAATACAATTGGCAATTCATAAAGAGAATTAATAAAGGATGACATTGTAAAAGAAAATTAAATGACCGGCAAGAGATTAGGAAATTTTGCAAACTTTCACCAGAATTTTAATACTATATTTAAAGATGATGAAACTTTTTGCACTCACCTGGTTCTGGATGTAGTTGTAGAGTGAGTGCGACGAACGGAAATTGGAAAAGGATGTCGATGAAGAATTCACAAATTAATTTTCATAAACCAGAATAATTATATTGAAAAGTAAGAAAAATGAAATGATTGGAGATTTCACAAGGTTTTACAAATGTTCTCAACACGAATTTTTCTTGAATAAAAAAAAAAAGATTTTACTGTGAAGTTCGTACAAAGCTGAAATTTGAAGTGCATTGGAGAATGAATTGAAAAAGAATGACCTCCTCTCGTGCATATGTGCATGCTTAAGTAATACCTCCAAATTAGGCTAGAGTGCGGATAGATTTTAGCCCTAGCAAGACGCTGGGCGCTTACAGATTTCCCCTCCACCTAGGGCATAGAGTTTCCTTTTCTAGCTCAGCATATAAAAACTGTTGCGTCGATATTAATTTTTCGAATTCCGACTTGAAAATTAAGAGACATATTTATAATATTTTCGTCCTTTTTCCAAAAGCATCCTTACATCTATTTTATCAATTTCCTTGAACTATAAAAATGCGAAAATGTTGGGCCGAGTTCTTCTGGGTGTTAACAACCGTCGTTATAAAAACTTTTCTGTGTAATTAATTAATTATTATTTCATTTCCGGGAAAGAGAACATTATTTTTCTAAATTCGTTCCGGAGGGCGTACACTGTCGCTCAAAAGTTTGGATACACTATCCAATATTTTTTGCCGCACTAAAAGTTCGATAACTCTTTTAAAAATGAAGATTTTCCAATTTTCCAAACGGCGTTTTGAAGGGGACAAATCAAGCTTCAGTTCGCCCGATTCAAATATTTTTTATGATATTTTTTCGACCCAGTACGGACTTTGGTTCGTGACTGTTTTTAGGTCTTTTTTCGACCATGGCCAATCGGGTGCACAACTCAAGAAAATTTTTCTATTTTTTTTTATGATAAAAAACTTGAAGGTTAATGTAAAAGCTCCATGTTCTTTTTTTGCTTCCTCATAGAGGAAGCTATGTGACGGTGAAAATTTTTTTTTTCCAGTTTTCAATGTCCATATGATTAAAATGTCCCAAAACGTCGAAAAATCATGTCTAGAAAAAATGTCCGGATGTGTGCGTGTATGTGTGTGTGTGTGTGTGTGTGTGTATGTTCTGGCACTGTAAAATTCAAAAGTTCATAACTCGAGAACGGTTTGAGCTACAGGGCTCCCGTTTTGCACAGATGTTAATCTACACCGGCTCTTCGTTCGTTGAGAATTTTGTCGGAATTGATAGAAAACTACGGATTCTAGCGCATTTTTAAATTCAAAAAAAAATGTCGTAATCGCTCTAGCTTCCGCAAATTTTAAGATTTATTATTAATTTTTTTTTTATAAATAGAGTATCATAATAGGAAGGTTGGTATTGAATTTGGAAATGGTCGGTTGAACGGTTTAAATTTTATGGGTTTTCGAATTTCACAAAAATCTTAGTTTTTCGAAAAATATCGAAATCTTGTAAGATTTTATGTATAAGTCGGTACTCCCTCTTTACTTTCGAGCAAAGTTGTCAGAATTATTGAATTTAAATGCAAATACAAGAAAGTAGAAAAATGCTGCAAATTGAAATTTGCAAATGGCTTCCTCAAGTTGCTCAAGATGCACGATGCTCAAAGCTTCCTCTATGAGGAAGCCATTTGCAAATTTCAATTTGCAGCATTTTTTTATTTCGTTTGAGGTACGATGCCTCACTTCCGATGTAAAAAATATCATGAATCTTTTTAGTAAAAATTGGGATTTCCACCGGCATGTTTGTAACGTTCTTTGGTTCGTTCAAACCCTTTTCCGAACGAAATATTCGTCTTTTCGATAGTTTTCGAATTGTATCGTTTGACAAACCGGGGGGAATCGAATCCTTATTATTTTTTTGTTCGGGAATTTCGCATCAACCAAACTCAAGGTCTTCGATTTCTTGCAAAGAAATTATTCCCAAATTGATGTTATTATTGACAAATTCGGTCGAGGTTGAGGTTTTCTCTCTGTCGGGAACCTGATCCGGAATTACCACGTTAATTGACAGGTCTTTCGTCAATTCTACTTCTTTTTCCGAATAGCTAACTTCTAGTTCCTCGCTTTGTAATGGAATGCAACTAATTTCCTCTGCATTATCCGATTTGACAAAAGATTTTACTTGTCCGATTCTTGGTTTCACAACCTTACTCGTTTCGTTTCCCTCGGAATCGCCCCCCGCTACAGCGGCCTGAGGCTCGACTACTGCGGGGCCTTCTCGTTTCCCGAAGCCTGGTTACAATCTTTGTTGACGTGACCTATTTTTTTGCAAATAAAACATACAACCTGCCGATCGGCAGTACAAGAGCGTGCTGTATGCTTCGTTTGTCTGCAATTGTAACAAAACATTTTGTTTGGATCGGTTACGAATCTCCTTGGCGATTCCCTAGCTTGGTTGTCTTTAGCTTTGCTATTGTTCTCGAAACGAGCTAAGTTTCCTTCGAGACGTTGTCTCGTCAAACTTTTCGATTTTTTTTTTAATTTTGCGATTTTTTTTCTCGAAAAGTTGTCAGATTTTTGGCTGGAATCGATGAATTTTAAAAAATTCGAAATAACCCGAGAACGATGGTGTTCCGGATTTTGCCCCGGATTTTTGCCGCTGTTGAAAAATGATAGAAGGCGAGGCGTTGTCGTGCGGGAGAGTTGACCGAGGGAATTAAAAATAAAGTCGACACGAGAAATCTATGAAAAAAGGTTACAAGAATTAGATTTCTTTGAATTAGTTACAAAAGTACCTGTTGCACTGCGGTTAGAGCGTTCGCTCGCACAAAATGTGCGCAACACCGGCACGTGTTCGCCGCGCGATGGAGAAGTTCGAGAGCACTGATTAATTCGCGAAATGCGAGAGCAATAGAGCGCGGAGAGCTCAATTGAGCTGAGCGATCGATCGTGGTGAAAATCGCGAACACTTTTCTTCACACACGATGGCGAGCTGGGCAAAAGAAAACTTGAGAATTGCAAAAGGAGATTGAGCACGTTGTCTCGTGTCGAGAGCTGGTTGCAAAGAGAGCGAGGATAATGGCTTCGCTTGAGTTGTCGGTTTCTTCATGGTGGCGGCGCCACCGTCCGATCGGCGGCGTCCGGCCTCGTGGACGAGAGCGCGATTGTGGTGCCGCGCTGTGAGCGCGAGTTTGGGCGCGTGGATTCGAAAGGGGAAATTCCCAAACATTTCCGCCCGCCATCTTCACAGGGTGAAGATGTCCTCAGTCTGCGTTGATGTGGAGAGNGTGGATTCGAAAGGGGAAATTCCCAAACAGATGGGGTTCAAGAGAACATGTTAAGAATGAAAAAAGTTGTGTATTTTCATTCTGAATCGTGTTGAATTTTTTCGGAATTATTCTTTGAATTTTTTTTTTTTTGAGTATTTTTTTCACAACTCACGCGGGAATTTTTCTTTTATGGTCGATAAAAAAATTATATAAGCCACTTACCCCATTCACATGAGTTTCTCATCAAAACTCGCGGCATTCGTTCGATGAGCTTGTTGATCTGATCCTGGTGGAGACTCGTCCATGCGGCTTGTAGCTTTTCCCAGAGATCCCGAGTCGAAGATGGACTTTGGCAATTTCTCGATAAGAAATTCCCTTTTTCCATAGCACTACGATTGCACCCCTTTTATTGAGAGAAATCTCTTTTTTTCTTGCCATTTTTGTCAAATTCGTGAAATTTTTTTGTGCCAATTTTATTTTACTTTGTGCTAACGTTTGGAAAATTCGCGAAGAACTAACGTTGTCATCGACAACACTTGTAGTAATCCTCAAAACTGTTCTTTCTTCTTCTAGTAAAAATGTAAACAAATGTGAGTTCTTTGTCACGCGGCAATCTGCTCAACGTCCTTTGTTTACATTTTGACCGTTGGACCGTTGTGACTGAGATAGACCAATGGCCCGCAAACCCGTCTTTTTGTCGATGAGTTTTGAATCATTCTCTTTCGATTATTATTCGGCTTTTAATTGCTAACGTTCCCAAGAAGAATTTTCCCATATTCGTCTTTGATCAAACTTACCTTATTGTCTGGATCGAATGGCCTGACTCAGGTTATATTGTTTGCATGATTGACGTTAATTTCTTTAACTCGACTATTTCACGTAATCCGCTGATTTCCGAAATCTATGGGATAATAAAGCTGGACACACTTCAGGCGTGTGCACGGATACATTCCCCATGTGGCATAGCTAAAGTGATATATGTGAGAGTTTAACACAGTTTCGACGCTGATGGCCGAGCACGTCTCGTTGTAAAAGGACCGCCTGTTTACCAGCTCTTGGTCTGATTATCACCTCTCACAATATGTGATATTATATTTTTGGGTTGAATAATAAATCTCCGTGCACAGCCCAGCTCCTTTCCCCGGAATTACTCGACAATGAGTAGTCGGTGGACGAAGACAAAACCTCGAAAATTGCGGGACGTAACACTATCTACCGCAAAAGTAGGGAAAATTTTTTTTTTCCAAAAAAATGGTGGAATAATTCTAAGTCCATCATGACCTTATGCAACGTTCCACCCTCTTAATATTTCCTCTGAACCCCCACCGTTCCCGAGATATGCCGCATTCAGTAAAAATCTCAATTTGCGTCATTTGCTTTTATAAAAACAAACAAATTGAAATTTGCAAATGGCTTCCTCATAAAGGTAGCTTTGAGCATCGTGCATCTTTAGCAACTTGAGGAAGCCATTTGCAATTTTCAGTTTGCAGCATTTTTCTACTTTCTTATATTTGCATTCACATTCAATAATACCGACAACTTTGCTGGAAAGTACAGAGAAAGAACCGACTTATACATAATATCTTACAAGATTTCGATATTTTACGAAAAAATAAGATTTTTGTGAAATTCGAAAACCCATAAAATTAAAACCGTTCAACCGATTATTCCCAAATCCAATACCAACTTTCCTATGACGATACTCTATTTAGAAAAAAAAAATTAATAATAAGTCTTGAAATTTGCGGAAGTTGGAGCGTCGACACCATTTTTTTGAAAATTTCAAAATCCGGCAAAAATCCTCTCGACAGGGAAAAAAAGCTTGGACAAGTACATTGTTTGGTCCCATGGCTGAGAAAAATTCATGAATTTGTTCAGCTGTAAAATTCGGAATATCAAAAATCGGACAAGCACAATCGGGCAAAATGTTTTCTCATAGAATCATAAATAGAATGCAAATCGAGCCAAAAATAGTCAATGATTTCTTATAGCATTAAAATTTCTGATATTAGTAACGGGACAAGTATTTTATCGATTACTGGGTATGAGTTAACGAGAAAGGGAAAAACCATCAATTGTTTCTTAAAAAGTATTACTAGGTTATAAGAAAAAAAAATGGAGAGAGCATATGCGCACAGAGTACTTGGCCGGCGCGTTACTTTTTACTCATGACCCATGGCCATTGACCCATGGTCAATGGCCATCAAGAAAAAAAACGAAATCGTCCCACGTTATGCAGGTAACTTTTGGTTGAAAGTTGATTATTTTAGAGTAAATTTGTCCGATAAACGTAGTCCCAATTAAATTCATTCTGGCATGAGCAATCTGCATAAAGAGTAATGGGCCGGACAAGTACTCTGTGCGCATCCGCTCAACTGCTCAACGTGCGATGGCAAACTTTAGTTTTCCATCGCGTGGCGCACGTTTTTCTGTCGATTCGCCATTGTGTATTTAGGGGTTTCTTTTTTTTGTGCCGTGTTTTTTTGCAACTTTTCCCTTTTTCTCGTTAATTGATTTTCAGCCATCAATGGAACAATTGTCCTTTTATGGATATCAAGAATTTTTAGTGCTGAGCGAAAATCATCAATTTTTTTTACCATTTTTACATTCATTCATTTTTTTCAATTGTTTGATTTTTTTTTGGGTTTTTCTCAATTTGTTTAGGAGCCATTTTTTCCTAGGTTTTTTTTTCTATTTTTCATTTTATTTCAATTCTTTTTTAGTGGGGCTGGATTTCTCTGTGAAAACAATTGGAAACGGGGGTCACGAACAAATGGACTTGTCCAGGCTTTTTTCCCCGGGAGGGGATTTTTGGCTAGGATATCACTTCTTTTTTCTGATTGAAGCTCTGGAGCTAATTTTAAGCCAAGAATCATGTCTCTATCTGAATTTTTCACCGAGATATGATTTTTAGCCCATTTCCATGATTTTTTGCTCGAAAATGACGATTTTTCATCAATTTTTAAACGAAAATCGCTCGTCTCCGAGCAACGACGATAAATCATGTTTTTTGTCCACATGGTTTGTTAAGCTGGAAGAAAACGTAAACGCGTGCCATAATCTTGATTTTTCTCGGGAATGATATTTTTGCATTTTCACTATCAGCTTAGAAAAAAACGACATTTTTACATGACTTGGGAGAGAAGATTTTATTTAGTTGGCTTTATGGGAATAAATTGCTGATTTTTTCCCCAGAAATATACTCTGAAGAGCTCAATTTAAGCCCAGAATCATGTCTTCATCTCAATTTTCCACCAAGATATGAATTTTTGCCCATTACCATGATTTTTGCTTGAAAATGACGATTTTTCATCAATTTTCACACGAAAATCGCTCTTCTCCGAGTGAAAATAGTATAAATGTTGATTTTTTTTTCAAGCCACATAATTTACTGAGCTGGAAGGAAACGTAAATGCGTGCCATAATCTTAATTTTGCTCGGGAATGGTATTTTTGCCTTTTCACCATCAGCTTAAAAAAAACGACATTTTTACATCACTTAGGAGCGAAGAATTTATTTCTTTGGCTTCACGGACATAAAATGCTGATTTTTTCCTTAGAACTATATTCTGTGGAGCTCAATTTAAGCCCAGAGTCATGTCTCTATCTCAATTTTCCACCGGGATATGATTTTTTGCCCATGACCATGATTTTTACTCGAAAATGCCAATTTTTTATCAATTTTCAAACGAAAATTGCTCTTCTCCGAGCAACGACGGTGAAATCATGTTTTTTTTCGTCCACATGGTTTGCCGAGCTAAAAGAAAACGTGAACGCGTGCCATAATCTTAATTTTTTTCGAGAATGGTATTTTTGCATTTTCACCATCAGTTTAGAAAAAAAACGACATTTTTACATGACTTGAGAGTGAAGATTTCATTTAGTTGGCTTCGTGGAAATGAATTGCTGATTTTTTCCCCAGAAATGTACTCTGTGGAGCTCAATTTGAGCCCAGATTCATGTCTCTATCTCGATTTTCCACCGAGATATGATTTTTTGCCCAGTACCATGATTTTTGCTTGAAAATGACGATTTTTCATCTATTTTCAAACGAAAATGGCTCTTCTCCGAGTAAAAATGGCATAAATTATGGTTTTTTTTTAAGCTCCATAGTTTGTTGAGCTGAAAGGAAACGTAAACGCGTGCCATAATCTTCATTTTTCTCAAGAATGGTATTTTTGCATATATATATCGCTCCATAATATTTGGTTCCTTCCGAAGCAACAACTTGTCGCTGCGAGTTATCCAAAGCTTCCGGATAACCCGCAGCGACAAGATTTCCATATGGCTCAGCGACATGATTTTTATGCCACTGAGAGTTATCTGGAGCTTTCGGATAGCTGGCTGCGACAAGATTGTTATGTGCCTCAGCGACAAGATTTTTATGTTGCTCAGCGACAAGATTTTTATGTTGCTCAGCGACAAGATTTTTATGTCGCTGAGAGTTATTGTCGCTTTGCGATTGATCTAACGCCAGTGGTGATGTTAGTTATGCTGTAGATACATATATTCATATGGCTCCACAATAATTGGTTCCTTTCGGAGCAACAACTTGTCGCTAAGAGTTTCCGGATAACTCGCAGCCACAAGATTTTCATGTAGCTCAGCGACAAGATTTTTATGCCACTGAGAGTTATCTGGAGCTTCCGGATGTAATAAATGTCTTCTTTATTTATTGTATTCTTTATTTAGTGATCAGATAACAATACGTGTGGGACGCTTTCATGTACGTCTTTAGCCTTCAGCCATCTTGGCGTAACTGCCGTCGACCGAAGTGACCGCTAGGTAGCTCGTATGAGCTCGATCGTGACATCTTTTCTTTTTCAAATAATATAAAATAATTTGAAGTATAAAAATACGAGTACAATGTTTAAGTTACAAAATCCTTAAGATATGCGGGTCGGGTAATTGCACGTCCACTACGAGTAGTTACTCGAGGCGGTGGAGCGTGTTTTTTCGGAGCTTTGGTACTTGCTAAAATTTCGGCAGGAAGCTGCTGCTCGACTTCACACGTTTCGCCGAAGGCGTTCTCGCTTTCGCGATTAGTCTCATCATTGTGAGTGATTTCGTCGAAGTAATCTGGAGGCCGTTTAACTCGAAAGTTTCCGTTTTGATCGCGATTGAGGAACTTTCTGTTTCGCGTCAGGATCGTTCCAGACTCTTTCATGACTTCGTACGCGCGCGGTTTATCGCTTTTATTAATGACTAATCCGGGTTCCCATGTTTTGTCTTTGTTCTGTATTTGTACAGTTCCACCTGTCGATAGTTCTGGGAGATTTCGTGTCCGTTTATCGTGGAAGTATTTCTGTGTATTTTGCTTATCGATTAGCTTATCTCTAACCAGTTCGTTTTCGGGATGGCGCTGCTCTAGGAAATCCGGTAGCACTCCGCGGACATTTCGATTAAACATTAATTTGTTAGGAGACTCGATACAATTAGAGATCGGTGTGTTGCGAAGTTCCAACAATGCTGAATACGGATCCTTCCCATCCTCTTTTGCTTTTTTCAGCATTTTTTTCACCGTCTGTACAAAACGTTCGACTAGTCCATTACTTCTCGGATAAGTAGGGCTCGAAGTTGTGTGTTCAAAACCCCAAGTTTTGGCAAATTCCTTGAACTTTTGGCTACAAAACTGTGGTCCAGTGTCAGATCTTGCTATTTTTGGTATTCCGTGTCTCGCGAACAGAGATTTCATCATGACTATCGTCATTTCGCTCGATTCATTCGTCAGTAATCCTATCTCTACATACTTAGAGTAATAATCAACCATTATTAAATAGGGCGATCCTTGCAAATAGAATACATCAACGGCTATCTTCTCCCAAACGTTACTTGGTACTTCGCTCGAGATTAATGTCTCATTTTGGTGACTCTTTTGGAATTTTTGACAAACTGCACAATTTGTGATCGTGTCTTGAATTTGTTTATTCATTCCCGGCCAGAAAACGATCTCGCGAGCTCTGTTTTTAGTCTTGTCAATGCCCATGTGATTGTAATGAAGCTTACTGAGGACTTCCTTACTTAATCGACCGGGAACTACTACGCAGTTATTCTTAAATAATAACCCTTCTGACTCCAAAAGTTCTGTATGGTAAGTGTGAAACGGCTTGGCAATCTCAGGTACGTCTTTGATTTCTCCTGGCCAAGTCGTTCGAATCAGTTTGCTCACTGCTTGTAACTCGCTATCGCTTTCGGTTTCCGCTACGAATTCTCGCTTTTTCTTGTCGCTCATGCTTTCCGACAACACACCATTCAGAATATGCATGTTTATATCATCGTCGTCGTTCATCTCTGTCAAATGCGCACGCGAGAGGCTGTCTGCGATTAACAAATCTTTTCCGGGTTTGTAAGTGATCTCGACGTCGTACGGTTGTAACCGTAAACGCATTTTTTGGAGCCTTACAGGAATGTCAGCTATCGGTTTCTTCGAGATGGGTACCAGAGGCTTATGATCGCTTTCTACAACTATTGGTTTTCCAATTATATATTGACGGAATCGCTCGCACCCATACACTATCGCGTACATTTCTTTGTCGAATTGTGCCCAGGCTTTTTGGCACGTCGTGAACGCTTTTGAAGCATAAGCTATCGGTAGGTTATTTTGCAAGAGGACTGCTCCTACTCCTGTTCCACTGGCGTCTACGCTCAGTCGGCATTCAGCGTTTGTGTCATAATACTGTAGCACCGGATTGCTAGTTAATCTCTCTTTGATCTTTCTAAACGCGATTTCATGTTCTTTTACCCAATTAAATTCCACGCCTTTCTTTGTCAGTTCTCTGAGTGGTGCTGTTACGTCGGATAAGTTCGGAATGAATTTGACTACGTATGTTATCATGCCTAACAATCTTTCGACCCCCTTTGTGTCAGTCGGTTTTTTCATCTCAGTGACAGCTTGAATTCTATCAGCATCTATTCTTATTCCATCGCTCGTGAAAATATGACCTAAGAATTTTACGTTACTTTTACCGATTTTACATTTTCCGAGGTTGAACCTGACCCCATTTTCACGGGCCTTCATGAAAACTTGCTGCAAGATTTTGTTATGCTCTTCCTTGTTTTCGCCCAGATTATAATGTCATCTATATAAACTTCGACATTCGGAACGTCGTTGAAAATCTGTTTATATAATCTGTGGAAGATCTCGGGAGCCGTTTTGATACCGTAAGGCATGCGCAGGAAGCAATATCTACCAAAAGGTGTTTGGAAAGTGGTAAGTTTTGAACTCGCTTTCGACAACTCAACCTGCCAAAAAGCCTTGGACGCGTCTAAAACTGTAAAAATCTTCGCGTTTGTCATCTTTGAAGCTATTTCTTCGAAAGTTGGTAATTTATAGTGTTCTCTGAGTAGGCACGAGTTCAGGTACTGAGGGTCTAGGCAAACTCTAAGCGAATTATCCGGTTTCTTCACAAGTATAACCGGGTTCTCGAACTCTGTTGGCTCGTCTATTCGCCTGATTATTTCGTTCCGTTCCATACTCGCAAGTTCAGATCGATAAGCCTCTAATACTTTGAAAGGTACCTTCCTGCAAGGTTCCACATTCCCTACGTATCCTGGTTTCATTTTGAAATCGTAGACGTACCTGAGCTTACCGATGCCTTCGAACAAGTCTTTATTTTCCGGAATTAAATCCTTTGTACCCGGAACCTTATTTAGGCTTATATTCGCTACTCGAGTTAACAGTTTCAATTTTACAATGCTCGGCAAACCCATAAGCGGTGTCGTTTTTTCGCAATCTACTACGTAAAATACAAGGTTTTCTTTTTTATCTTTAATTTCGCACGCCAATTATACTTTACCGACAACCGTGAGCTTAGATCCGTCGAAGTTTGACAATTTTTGTCCTGTTGCTTCGAACTGTTTTTTTGGACCGACTTTCCGATACTCGTTTATTCCAATCACGTTTGCCCCGGCACCCGTGTCTAATTTAAACGATACTGCTTTCCCGGTTTCAGCGAATACTATTTTCTCGTACCAATCCGTAATTGGACGATCATTACCGTTTACATTTCCTAAGAAAATTGTATCTGACTCTTCCGTTACCGCGTCAATCTTTTGACGGCTACGACATACCTGAGCGAAGTGATTATAACCCTTGCACGCTTTGCATTGTTTATTGAAAGCTGGGCATTTATTCGCTTGATGTCGATACCCGCATCGTCTACACGTCGATTGACTCTGCTGCTGCTGATTTGGCTGTCCGTTGTTCTGCTGTTGCGTATAATTTTGTTGTCGTCTGGGTGGCTGGCCTTCGCTGCTACTCTGCTGTTGGTACTGCTGCTGTTGTCTCGGCTGCCCTCTGCTTCTGTTGCCACGGGACTGGTTGCGCCCTCTGCCGGACGGTTGCTGTTTTTCTTTTTGCTTTGTTTGCACGAGATCTATTTTTTCGATCGTTTTTAACGTTTCAATTCGCTGGTTGGCTAGCTCGGCTGCTCTACACAACTGCGTACACCTGTCGCAGCTCAGGTTTTCTTCTCGAAGTAGTCGATCTTTCAGCTGCGTATTTCTTATTCCACTGATGATGCGATCTTTGATCAGGCTGTCTTTCAGGGCCCCAAACGAACAATCTTGGCTTAATTTTTTCAGGTCCGTCAAGAAATCCTCGAACGATTCGTCCGGTTTTTGGTTTCGCTGGAAAAACACATGTCGGCACACACTTTCATTCTTTTTTGGCACACAAAAATTCTCGAAAGCTTCCACGACCTTGTCGTAGTCTTTCGCGTCCGGTTCGCTGAGCTCGAACGTGTCGTATTTTTCTTGTGCCTCTTCTCCGATGGCGTGAAACAAGATGGCGATCTTCACTCCCGCGGGTCTGTTATTCGATTCTGTGGCTAGCAGGTATATATCAAACTTTTTATGCCACTTCTTCCAGTTTTCTGAAATGTTTCCACTGAATGAGAGAGGTTCTGGCGGCTTCAAGTTGAGCGAGTGCTGCGCCATGTTTTCTTCGTCGATTTCTCTTCCACGTGCCTCGGTAACTGAAGAATCTTCGTCGTTCGATTCCTCGACCACTGTCCCGTCTAAGGCGTCTTCGAATTCACTCGTAGTGTCGAGTCCAGACTGCGCCATGTAATAAATGTCTTCTTTATTTATTTAGTGATCAGATAACAATAAGTGTGGGACGCTTTCATGTACGTCTTTAGCCTTCAGCCATCTTGGCGTAACTGCCGTCGACCGAAGTGACCGCTAGGTGGCTCGTATGAGCTCGATCGTAACACCGGATAGCCGGCAGCGATAAGAATTTCATGTGGCTCAGCGGAAAGATTTTCATGTGGCTCAGCGACAAGATTTTTATGTCGCTGAGAGTTATTGTTGCTCCGCAATCAATATAATATGCCAGCGGCGATTTTAGATACGCTGTGAATGAATAAAATTGTTGGCTTAGGAATAGGGCAATAGTTGTAAAGCATATTCATTCCTGAACCATGAAGTGACAGGGAAATCCCTGTCACTGGAGGATGTCGTTGATGCCAGCTGCAAACTAGCATTAGTGAGGTTATGGCGAGCTGTCAGAGCTTTTAGCACATTAATCATCACAAAGTCGGCAAATAATGTCAACCCGTTCCGGCTATCTCTCTCACACTTGCGTCAATATGGGCCGTCGAAACATACACGATTGCTAGCGGAATTTCAGGTTATGATTTCCTAATTTTGACCAGCTGACTTTCGAATTTTTCTATATTTATCATCGCGAAATTGAACGACACATGTGTGAAGATGTATTCGGTGAACTGGCGACCAACAGGTTTTCCTCGAATGGGAACAGCTGGATATGTCGTCAATCACGACCAATCAGAAATACGATGGCCACACGGGCCCTTTCTCTGTGTCGTATACATACACGCACGCACACTTCGATCATCGCATAGTTTTGCCCGTGCAAAGTTTTTTCTCAACAATTACGGCATCAATCGGGTTGATTTATGGCTCAATCGAAGTGGGACAACTTATTTTGTGTCCAGTTCAATTTTCAGATCTTGAGATTACCCCT
Organism: Hyposoter didymator; assembly: GCA_037952995.1. NCBI lineage: Eukaryota > Metazoa > Arthropoda > Insecta > Hymenoptera > Ichneumonidae > Hyposoter > Hyposoter didymator. The sequence goes on along the minus strand of JBAJMU010000010.1, from coordinate 399,066 downwards.
GGGCTTCGTAATTCAAGAAAGTATCTACCGCTACCGTCGAAATCGCTTTATTCAGAGATAATATACTCGGCCGGGTCTCGGGCAAGCAGACGACGCTGTCAAATGTACTTGTCCCGAGACTCTGCCGAGTCTCTTGATAGCGTCTCTGTGGTGGGCATCAAGGGGCCCACAGAGACGTTATGCTTGTATGGGTCTGCGCGCCCGTACTGCGCGCCGCTTCTTCGATGTAGTAGGAGCTACGATACAGCGCCATGAACATCACGAGGCCAATGCCTGTGTGGGTCTGCGCGCATATACAGACGAGCCGGCTGTTCGATGTAGTAGAAGCGATATAGGTATAGAGCGCAATGGAATCAAGAGGCCTATGCTTGTGTGGGTCTGCGCGCGTATACAGACGCGCCGAGTGCCTTCGATGGAGTAGAATCGTGCATATACCGAACCCCGTGCAAAGTTTTTTTTTCAGCAATTACTGCACCAATCGTGTTCTGATTAGGGTTAATCGAAAGAGTAACGCGTAATTAGAATCCAGTTCAATTTTCAGATCGCTAGAAGCCTCCTAAGCTTTCCAATAAGCCGAAGAGTCGGGCGATTTTCGCTCCTACCGCCGAAATTTGCTTTATTCAGAGATAATATACTCTGGCGAGTCTCGCGCAAGCAGACGACAGCAGAGCTGTCGCAATCTACTTGTCCCGAGACTACCGAGTCTCTTGATGCCGTAGAGTTCGTATTTTTTTTAGCTATTCTGACAAAATTGTCCGTGAACAAGGAGCTGGTCTAGATTAACATCTGTGCAAAACGGGAGCTATGTAGCTCAAACCGTTCTCGAGTTACGAACGATTGAATTTCGCAGTATCAGAACATACACACATACACACACATCCGGACATTTTTTGTAGATATGATTTTTTGACGTTTTGGGACATTTTAAGCACAATGACATTGAAAACTGGAAAAAAAAAATTTCACCGTCACATAGCTTCTATGCATAGCTCTATGAGGAAGCAAAATGGAGCGTATGATATCCCCTTCGGAACTATGATGGATAAAAGTATGAATAAAATTTTCTAGAAAACGGGCAAGCCTTTTCCAGAGCTAAAAAAATCATCGAAAAACTGCCGTGTTCAAAAGCGTGTGCTGGCAAAAAAAAATCGAACAAATGTTTATAAAAATAGCAAACTGGGGAAAAAACGGTCCCCTTCAAAACTGTATTTATTGAATTCTCCTACGATAATTTTCCACTGAGATATTAAACTTATCCTGAGGCCGAAAATTTCCAGCGGTGACCCCATACTTTTGAGCGGGAGTGCATATATTTAATGAGGGCATATATTTAATGTATATTTTTTCCTATTATCGATTTATTAATAATATGAATTGATTTAACAAATAGAAAACACTTCTATCGAAAATAGCTATTTCACTCGCTCGTGCAATGCGTGGGAAAGGTGACCGTCGCTTATACCGGCAAGTACCGTACGATCCCACACCATACCATACTGTACCAAATCATACCATACCCTTCCAGTGTATACTATGACATAGTATGCTATAGTAATGGCATGGTTTGGTGTGTGTTCATAAGTATTGTGACGTAACTTTCGTGACGTCACTCGCACGAATCCCTGTCGACCAGTGGACCGAGTTGTCGGCCCATTTTTCGGCTGACACTCGTCGAAATACCGGACCGAGCGCTTGCGGGGACTCAACACGGCGTAACTATAGAAACCCTGTTATTATTATTTATTTTAATACGACGCTCATTTTTAGTGATTGTAAGCGAACCCCGCTCGAGCCGCGATTTACCGCCGCGATTTAGCGAGATCGTCCTTTCGTGTTTTATTAGCAAATTGATTATTGGGGATTGCATTATTTTGGGAACGCCGAGAAACGCCGAACGCAATGATACCTTTCCCTTAATTACCTTGAGATTGCTGCGTTTCTCGCGCGCTCTCTCCGCCGCTTGTTTTTTGCGGGGAAAAACTATCTCTTGCCCTGTACCTTGCTCTGCCGCCCCGTTTCTTTCACGACCTTCATCCCTGTCAAATATCTTAAGTCGAGACTAACTTGGCTTGTCGTGGGCGTGCGTAGGTGCACGCTGGTTCTGTGGCCATTCGTTGATGCCCCCCGTGACCTCCTCGCAGTCACAACCGAGTAGTTGCTGCGCCCACGGCTGTAACCTCGGGTACCACGGTCCGCTAATCCCGGCGCCTCGTCTTAGCGGGATTCGGGAAAAATCAGGGGCGGAGGTGCTGTTTGCCCAGGTCGGCGTGTGGGCCCACCGCGGTTCGCACTGGTCCGCGAGCCGCGAGGGAGGCTTCCCCTCCTCCCCGTCATGGTCGTCGCCCGGATCCCCAGAGGAAGCGTACCCGAGACACGGCCGACACAGGTGTAGGGGGTGATGGTCGGGTAAGGGACGGTAAGCGGTAGGGTGGAGGAGTAGAAATTAAATATTGCATTGCGCACCACTGATCGGCTGGTCGGCGGTGCGTGATATTCAAATTGCCCGCTGATCACCTCGTGGCTCGGCGACACCTAGTTCGCGCTTAGAGCGCGCTAGCGCTGCCTCGCGGGAGACTTGCGGTGGTGGCCAGAGCGTGAGAACGCGAGCGAACTGATTTGCGATCGATGAAAATCAGTCTTCGTCAAGTGCCTGTCCGGAGTGGTGACGTCTTCCTTTCGGCTTCCGCTGCCTTGCTGCCTTTTGCCTTTGCCAATTAGCTGCCTTCTGCATTTGCTGCTTTGTTGCCGTTCCGTTTGCTGTTGGTTTGCCGTCATCGCCTGGACATCAAGTTTCTCGGTGAGCCCGTTCTATTCTCTCCATATTACTCCCTTGTTTTCTTCAGCTTTATTTTGTGTTGCGATCCCCGGAATGGCGAAATCTGTCGGCTATTCCAGGAGATAATTCCTTTGGAGTATTTGCGAGCGAGTGAAAGCAGGTTGACATTTTCGGGCTTGACCAGCTATTCGTCCCTGGCTTTTCCTCGCTCATTTTAGTCACCTTTGCGGTCGAGGGGAACAAGGTGAGACGTTAAGCGATTGCGTCTCCGATAGTCATTCTTTTCTTCTTTGTCGCGTCTCGTATGCCTTTAGCGAGAATTTTGAGTCATTCATTAATTATTATTTCAATCTCGGTATTTCCCATGTTATAGCATTCTTCGAGCGACGAACAAATATATTTTGCTTTCGTTGTGTTAAAATCGTCGCTCGGAGAATTCCTTTGCAGCGCGTGGCCTCGAGTCGGCCAGCGCGCGCGCGTTTGTTTTCGCTCTATCTCTTTCGCTCTCGCGTCGTGGCCGCTTGGGCTACGGCGCGGTGCAGAGCCGTTTGTTTGCGCGACTGTTTAGCGGTATTTCGAGCATGCGAGCTGGGTTCGCCTTTATATTTCGCTTATTTCGTTTCCCTCTTATATTCCGCTCATTTTGCTTTTATCAATCTTTCGAGTCGCGACTTTATATTTAGCTTATTTTGTTTTCCTTTATCTTTCGCTTATTTCGCTTTCGTTTCCGATCTTGTTCCTTTTTGATATTTTGCGAATCTTATTTATTTCCGCGCCGCGCTCTACGCGCGTTTCTTGCCTTTCGCTAATTCTTTCTTCTGCTAATAATTTTCCTTGTAACCGGCAGCACTCTCTCCGCGCCCCGACTGACGATCGTGATCCCGCAAATATCTTTGATTCGTTTTCCGAAGCACGGATTCGCCTCGGTGGCCTCGCTGAATTCCACGACCACCTCGTGTCTAGGGAAAATTACCTTTGCCTCGGAGCTACTCTGTTTTGGTTAACTTGCCGTATCGTTTCGTTTTTTTAATGTCGCCTTACCTTTGCTTTACCTTATCTTTCGGCTCGGCGTCACAAACATAGCGGACGATCGTCTACAGTCAGAGCTTGGCCCCAAGTTAACTACCTTCGATGACCTTTGTTTCGCGACCGTGCATCGGACCAGGAACCTCTCGTGGATAGGGACGATTACCTTCTGCCTTCGACGTCACTCTGATCTGGTTACCTTAGCCATGTCATTCCGTGAGTCTGATGACGCCTTACCTTGCCTACTTGGCGCGGCGTCACAAACAGATTGGGCGGCTGGCCGCAGCCAGAGTGTCGTTCGACTCCGTTGCCTTCGTCCCTGCCGCTCGAGGATAACAATTGAATCGATCATCAGTCGAGCACCGCGATCGTCGACAGTTCTCGCGGAGTCTATTTTATCAATTGTAAATAATTTTGGTATTAAATTCCGACGGGACGGGCCGGCCGCGAGCCGCCCCGCCTCGCTACCTAACTTTGCTTTGTATCGCTATTTTTACCGCGTCTTAATAAAGGCCAACTGTTAACTTTATTCGTGTGCGTTCGCGTTATTGCTTTAGTTTCGTACGGCCCTAATTGTTGCTCTCTTCCCCAAGGATCCCCCCCTCTACATTTAGTATCTCACCTGAGGTGAGTGGCCGGACCGCCTCGGTCGTCTCGTCTCTCGCGTCACCCGGCCAAACCCGATCGTCGGGGGCGGGCGAATAAAATGTCAACCTTCGTCGGCGGCACTCCGTGCCGGGCGCCCAGCCCGCTCTCGCGGCTGAGGGGTGACGCGAGGGGTGATGCGAGCCGGGAAGGGACGGGATGGACCTCCGCAGGAAAATCTGCGTTACAGTATAAAGCATGTGTATAAAGATAGATTTTAACATATGTTGAATAAGATAAATCATGATGATCAAAAATGAAGGAATCGTACTCTGGCTCTCTTGGCATACATGCATATTAAGCGAAACTGATATTCTGTGAAAGAGGGGGTAGCCGCGTTCAACGGAGCGAGATGACGTCACAGCGGGACAAATGTCCCCTTTTGTGAAAAATTCCCAGAAATTTTTCGCTAAGATCATCGATCTTTCCGCTAAGATCTAAGATCTCAGAATGGACGGAGTCGATTTTGTTGCAACAAAGACCGATCGAAAGAGAACAATCGAAAAAAAATTCAATAGAAAAAATTATATTGTTTGGTCCAGCCGTTTATCTGTGAGATCGGTTTAAAGCCGCTGTGACATCATACTTCCGGCATATTCGCGTATATAAGAGTGCGGTCGGCCTTGCGCTGCGCTTTCCTTTTAATACTTGGCGTCGAGCCGCTGCCGCGTCTCTTGATAACGTGATGTCCTTTGATTCGATAAATCACATAAGTTTTGGGCGCGGATTGAGCCATTTCAGCTGTTGGTATGGCAGAAACGAGAACGACGAGTGTGACAATCGAGTCAAATAGCAGCATTTGACAATGAGTATGTGCAGAGTGTCCTGCATAAACAAAACGTAGTAAAAACAGATTAGTTGTACACCTCAGTTGAATGACGTGAAAAAATAATTATTAAAGTCATTTCAACACTACTGATTTCAACATAACAACAATTATTATTCCATGGACTTTCTTGCATCCACATTTTATGTTGACCGTGAAAAAATTACTTATGCTTTTACGGCGCAGATTCTTTCCAACACGTTACAATATTGAATTAACAAAAAAAATATCTCCAAAACATATTGCTATGATTGTAAAATGGTGCAGCCAATTCGTTATGCAGTATGTTAAAAACCGATTCATCAATTTGTTTATCGGTTATGCCTCAACAAATCTCGTCAACAATGTTCCGTTATAACAATTGCACCTACATGCTCATGGTTTCGCAATGTACCGTTATAATTATTATGACGGTCTGACAATAATGAGAAAATATAGGTAGCCCGTAGCGCAGTGGTTAGCGCTCGGGACTAAGACTCCGCCGGTCCTGGGATTGAGTCCCACTCGGATGACATTTTTATTCGTTCATTATTCTCGGACCGTGCCTCGTCACATTGTTCTTCTACGTTAGTGAGATCCTAGCCAAAAATCCCCCTACACGGGGAAAAAAGCCTGGACAAGTCCATTTGTTCGTGGCCCCCGTTTCCATTTGTTTTCCCAGAAAAATCTAACCACTCGGAAAAAAATAGAAACCTCCAATAAAATAAAGAATGGAAAAAAAAACCGCTAGAAAAAAATGGAGCAAACCCCAAAAAAAAAAAAATTCAAGACAATTGAAAAAAAAAAAAAATGAGGAAATGGTAAAAAAGAAGTTGATGATCTTCGCTCAGTACTAAAAATTCTTGATATAGATAAAAGGACAAGTATTCTATTGACGGCTGAAAAACAATGAATGGGAAAAAGGAAAAACTTCCAAAAAGACACGGCACAAAAATAAGAAAAGTACTTGTCCGGCCCGAAAATTTTTATTAGAAATGCTCACCGGAGTTGAACATGACATAACGTAATTTTTTGGTCTCAGAAAGTATTTAGAAAAGACATGTGAAAGGTTGGTGAAAATCTCGAGTCGATCAAGGTTCTCTCCTAAACCGATTTACATTTCAAGCGAATAATAGAAAAAATAGCTAGAAGTGCCATTTTGTCCGATGCATTACGGGTCACTAAATTCAACTAGCTGCACCTTAATTAGTCATTAATTGTCATTTTTCTATGTATCCATATTCGTGTAAAATATTGCAGAAATAATTAATTTATTAATTGTATATCAAATCGAGAGAAAACTTTGAATTTGTACTAATCCTTCTGCAAGTATAAACTACAGTGATGTTTGTATAATGCTCATCATTTCTCTCATGAATGCAACCGAGTTTTTCTATCTATCTATAAATAGTGGAAGCTGATACAAAAATTTTCGGGCCGGACAAGTACTTTTCTTATTTTTGTGCCATGTCTTTTTGGAAGTTTTCCGTTTTGCCCATTCATTGTTTTTCAGCCGTCAATGGAATACTTGTGCTTTTACGGATATCAAGAATTTTTAGTATTGAGCGAAGATGATCAACTTTTTTTTTTACCATTTTCACATTTATTTTATTTTTTTCAATTGGCTTGAATTTTTTTTTGGGTTTTTTCTCCATTTTTCTAAGAGCCATTTTTTTCTAGGGTTTTTTTGTCATTCTTTATTTTATTGGAGGATTCTTTTTTTCTCAGGGCGATTAGATTTTTCTCTGAAAACAAATGGAAACGGGGGTCACGAACAAATGGACTTGTCCAGGCTTTTTTCCCCGTGTAGGGGATTTTTGGCTAGTATGTCACGCCCGAGAGATGGAATCGTTGGGTTCACGGAGACACTTGTTTTTGACCGCGATGTTTGAAATTAAGAGATCGTCGGCTTGAGATTTAATGCTGTAGTCTTCGCGATTGCCCGATTGAAAATACTATATTGTAACGTTGACCTTTAAGGATTGAGGTTTGAGAGAGTTCTTAACCCAAAGGAGTCGAGTAGATGCCTTTTGAAATAAAAGTTTTACACTTCTTTATTTTAAAACACAAAATAACAATTGCCTATTTATTTTCGTAGTTGGATTTTGATGGTTTGTTGTTACACTTAGACTTTGTACACTTGTTACGCTTTAAATTGAGTTAGGCGGTGACTTGAGTTAGCGATTAATTTAACAGAGTTGTTATTCAAGATTTATGGTTTAGAGTCGCGTACAATTGTGTTTTTATCGAGGATTTTTGTAAAGTCCGAGTCTCGGAAAAGGTTGTTAGTTACTCGGACTCTCGATGCTAACTAACTTTTGAGATTCACAATTTGAGTGTCCTGAGCTAAGAGTTCTTTGGATTTTCTGGGGGCAGGATGCTGTGGAAGGGTCCGATTTTGTTATTGTAAAAAGTGAGGGTTGGCTAAAGGATCGTTAAGAAAGTGTCGTTAATTTGTGATTGGGCTGAATTAGTGGGGAAGACTTTTCTGTAAAGATGATTGGAAGAACAGTCGTTTAGAATTTAGGCGCAAGAAAAGAGCAGGATTCTGATTGGAAGGACAGTCATGAAAATTAGACTGTCGCTTTGGTTTCGAGGAAAAAGGGCGAGATTGTTCTAACTGCAAGTGGTTGCACGTGCACATCTCGACTTCTGAGAAAAAAAGGAATTTTACGACTTTAGGCGTATGACAAAATTTACAGATTGCTCGAATTTGTATATTGATAATTCATAGTTTTTCAGAGAAAACATATTAAGAATTTTGAAGATTGCATTACTGAGACTATTTATCTTTAGATTTTATGTATTTTCGAGATTTCCTGTGGGATGCAGCTGAGGGGTATTGGGTGACAAAAGTCGGGTCTGCTAGAGCGCACGTGGTACCCTTGAGTACAACGGGCGCGTTGTGGGAGTTTTCCCATTGCGTTCTGCTTATGCGTTCACATATAAGAATATGTGAGAGTTAGAATATACCATGGAGAAATATACCTAGACAACGAAAACCATGGAGAAATATACCTAGACAAAAAAAAACCATGGAGCCGTGCACCCAGACATCGAGAACCATGTNGACCGAACAATGTAATTTCCTCTATTGAATTTTTTTCGATTTTTCTCTTTCGATTGGTCCATGTTGCAACAAAATCCACTCGGTCCATTCTGAGATCGATGATGTTAGCGAAAAATCTCTCGACATTTTTCACAAAAGGGGACATTTGTCCCGCCGTGACGTCATCGCGTTTCGTCGTTCGTTTTTCATTTTTTAAATTTAAACAATTTAAACTCGAACTTAACAAATTATGAGATATCTTAGTAATATCAAGAGACGCGGCAGCGGCTCACCGCCAAGTTTTAAAAAAAAGCGTAGCGCGAGCCGGCCGCACTCTTATATACAGTAAAATAGGGGTTTTGTGACGTCACAGAAACTTTGAATCGTTTTTCCGGAAAAACGGCGCGACCAAAAAATTTCATATTAGATTTGAATTTTCTTTGATTTTTTATCTTTCGATTGGTCCTTGGTAGAACAGAATCCGTTCAGCCAATCGAGAGAAATCTGATATTAAAGATTTTGGTCGCGAGATCCGGCACGCTTTTCTGTCTCACAGTCAGAAGGGCGTAAGTCTCGTGCGCAGGCGCTTGGACATACGCCCTTACGTGCCTGGTGGACATTTTCGAGCTGTGACGTCACGCGCTCCGCTGAACGCGGTATCCCCACTCTTCGCGCGCCACTGTGCGAGAGAGACAGACTATATCGTCGAGCCTCTCTTTCCCTCTACCGCTGCCGCGCCTATAGCGCTGTCTCTCTCCCTTTAACGCTTTCGCGGCCCGCGCTGAAAAATTTAAACTCCCAAAAAGAAATGAAATCTGAATAAAATTACTTTGCAAAAGTAAAAAAAAGAACGCCAAGTATTAAAAAAGAATTGAAATCATTTCTTCGAGAGCCAAGCAAAAAAAAACTAGCCACAACAGAAACTTGGGGTGCTTGGTTAAGAAAATAAGCCCGGGAAATTCGGCATGGACATAATCCTCTGCCTGATAATGCTTATTTTCTTAACCATGCACCCCAAGTTTCTGTTGTGGCTAGTTTTTTTTTGCTTGGCTCTCGAAGAAATGATTTCAATTCTTTTTTAATACTTGGCGTTCTTTTTTTTACTTTTGCAAAGTAATTTTATTCAGATGTAATATATAAGAATATGTGAGAGTTAGAATATATACTAAGCTATATGCTTAATAATATTTATGAATTAATATATCGACGAATGATGATATTGATGAACTAGTTTACTCTCCGTTGGTACACAATTAATAAAAAATTTATGGGGGGCTAGCGTGAGGGCTAGGACGTAACAAGTACACACCTCGGCCATAAAAAAGTAAAGCCTCAGACCACATGTTTTTCAGCCTCGGCTTCGCTTCGGCCAACAATTACATGTGATCTGAGACTTTTCTTATTTTTATGGCCTAGGTATGTGATATACATTGTATTCAGTATGTAGTGGTGTTTTACATGCATACCCTTGGCGGGTTTGTACATGGTGTGCTTCCCGTACCCCTTCTTTCATCCCGATCCACCTTTTTCTCTCATCCCTTTCCAACATTCACACTTCCCCGTTCCGAACCACAGAGAATACAGCTTGGGCACTTAGAAAAATCCATTGGTGTCGGCGGAAATCGAACCCGGGTCCCACTGGGTGAGCGCCAGGCTCGTTACCACTGAGCCACTGCCTCTCTCCGAGTAGGATATTTAGTGTTTTAACGTAAAAGAGAACTGAAATGAAAGGAATATTGCAGCATCTCTCACTCTCGCATAATTCCTTGGGAGTTATACGTTGCCTCAGGGTGATGTGTGCGTGTCGTCAGAAAAGACGTGTACGACCCTTCATCATCGGCCTTCATGTGAATGTAAGAGAGATCGCTGCTGAAAGAAAATTTATACAAATTGATAAAAAATGAAATTTTGAAATTGCAAATATATCGGAAGCGGGTGAAGCCCTGTGTGGTGTTGAGGGGTCTGGCCACCCTGAAGGAGCGAAAAATTTACTTTTTTTTTTTATAATCAATAGATTCGAAACTATCGGCCGGAATATTTTTATTTATTACCTCAACATCATCAAGGGTTTCAAGAGTAACAGTGTAAAATTTTATTTAAAAATATTTAAAAATCAGGCCATGATGTTGGTTGCCGCAGAGGGCCTCCACACGATATCCGTTGTCCTTGTCCCTCCTGGTACTCGGTTATGGTACATCAGAAATTTTTTTAAAAAATTCAGGTTATACAATGTTGTGTGACTATAATGTAGCATTGCTGTTTTTTTTTCGACCATTAGAAAAATTATGGTGAGCCGAAAAAAAAAATTCATTCATTGCCGAAATTTTTCAAGCCAAAACTTCAATAAAAAGATAACTAGTGGTTGAAAAAAAACGGCTATGCTACATTGTAGTCACACAACATTGTAATAACCTGAATTTAAAAAAAAAATTCTGATGTACCATAACCGAGTACCAGGTGGGACAAGGATAACGGGTATCGTGTGGAGGACCTCCGCGGCAACCAACATCATGGCCTTATTTTTTAATATTTATAAATAAAATTTTAGACTGTTACTTTTGAAACCCATGATGATGTTGAGGTAATAAATAAAAATATTCCGGCCGATAGTTTCGAATTTATTAATTAAAAAAAAAAACGTACATTTTCCACTCCGCCAGGGTGGCCAGACCCCTTAATAGAATCGATTAATTTGATAGATAGAGTTGTTTAAGTACGATATTTAGCGTGGATAAGAAGGCAAAGAGTTCGGGAATACTAGGAGCGCAAGAAGGAGACAGAGTGTCACTTGAGCACGTTACGATGTCTCTAACGCACACACACAGAAGGTGTGTGTGACGTCACTGTCCGAGCGAAGGCTCGGGGAATTATGATTGCGACGAGAAGCGCCAAATTATTGAATTGCGCGAAGTAAAATTATTCCGAAATACTTTCAAACGAAAGGCTGAAATGCAGCGATTGAAGAATGGCTTTTATGGAGTAAATGACTTTAAACTATTGTTTGAGATGACAAGTAAAGAACAAATGTTGCGCAAATAAAAGAGATTAGAATTAATGAACGTGAAACACCAGAGAAGCTGGCGACCAAAGCGAATTAAACAATTCTTTTGAATTCGTTTAATTCTCGCGGCGGACGCTTTCATTGAAATAATTCGCGTATGAATCCTACCTTCGGTTACCAGACTAACTCGCTAATCCTGTGGTTGGAAAACCAGCGCAATGCAGGTACCTTGCCCCGGATTAGTTCCCTAATCGCGAATTCAAGTAGATCGGAGAAGTTCGACTTAAACAACTGTTATAAATCCATTCTTAGAGTTGTGGTTTCTCGTTGTGAGTAATCGAATTCGTATTACAAGAATGGCCACGAGCTCTCGTCGCCGGCCCTCAAATGGATGCATCGTGGTGAGACGTGACGTTTCCCTTCCGCGATACTCAGAGAGGTGATCGGTGGGATAGTGGTCAGGTGGGGTGCCCACTGGGTTCAAGAGACGGACTTTTCTCACTCTTACTGCCGAGGGAATTTATTGTTGTAATTACTGTGTTTTCGCGAGGCAGTGGGATCTTCGCGAGTATCAGGAGCGAAGGATGGGCGTGAAGGTATTGCGTCAATTTTGACAGGCGTGACAAGTGGGGCGGTCTGATGGGCCGTCTCACTTGCGTCCGGCCGCTGTGACGTACGTCGAAGGTGCAACAAGGGCTCGCTAATGAGGTGTGTCTTAACGTTGGTGGCCGAAATGGCGACGCTCTCGTCTCAGAAATGAGAGTGAGACCAAGCACTCGTCACCTTATGTCGACGGTACGGGTCGTTCCGTTACAGGATACAAGTTTAGAAAAATGTTGCCGATGCTGAAAATTACCCGAATTGTGCACGTTTCTTCAGTTCGTCCGCTTTGGGGCATCGTAGAAAAAAAAATAACCAATAACGACTATAATAAATAACCAATTAATCTTCCTTTTCGAACTTGGCGTCAAGACGCTGCCGCGTCGCTAGTGGTTCGTCACAATCACAACTAACCCGATCGGTAGACAGGGCTCTGAGAGAGTTTGCCAATTCGGAGATATTGCACACGCTGTTTTTAATACATTTCACGCCTAGCTTGACAGTTACATTTTTCTAAGAGAAGCGGACCCTTGTCTGTTTTCTATAGAATGCGGGACATTTTCGATGAAGATGCGATGATCGAAAATCGGTAATGATTTACGGAGGGAGAACTCGAGGGATAATACTGCCCTGACGTAACGACGGAAAAACGAATTCATCGATGCCAAGTGAATATTTCTCAAGTCCCGGACATTCTAGAGCTTTCCATTACATATTTCCTTGCTGTATCCCTCAGTAAAACCAAGCTATCTGTAGTTGACGGAATAATTTGGAATTCCCTTTCTCTTTTTTTCCTGAAACGGCTCAAAACATGGGAAATCAATATTCTGGGACCGAAATTAAAAAATTACTAGCTCAAATTACTGCCTTGGGTAAGCTCGGTAAGATAATCGCGTAGCCCAAGTACCGAACAAGATTTAGAACAGTGTTCTTCTTCCATCACTCTGTTCTAGCGACGATACAAAGAAAACCTCACAATGTATACAGACGACATTAGGGTGGGCTAAAAAAAACGAAATTTTTTTTTTCGCTCGGTACTCCGAAAAATATGTTCCTAGACACCTCTAAGAAAGTCTCTCCAAGTATGAGCTCTTAATCGTAACGAGAAGGTCCTACGCCTTACGGTTTTCTATTTTTATCTTATTATTAGATAGAAAAATTCATACCTCACTCCCAACTACTTGAAAAAATATCTCGGTTCATAGATTTTGTAGGAAATTGAATGCTCTATAAAAAAGTTATCCTATGAATATCTCGTAAATCTAACCGTTCAAGAGGTATTAACGGTTGAAGTATGATTATTTTGAGTCGAATTTTGTTTTTTCTTATGAATTTCATAACTCAATGGAAAAAAAATTGTAGGTGTCTAGGAACCTATTTTTCGGAGTACCGAGCGAAAAGAAAAATATTCGTTTTTTCTGGCCCACCCTAGACGACACGCTTAAAAAGAGATGGAAACGAAATTGTTCGGCTGTGACCTCTTTTGTTCCATCATGATTAATGAAATTTGTGTGATTGAAGATGATTTGATGGCTACTGGAAATCCTGAATGGCTAACTTGAATATATGTTTGTTTGACATTCAAATCCGTTTATTTCAGTTTGTGATATCAAAATTGGTCATGAACTGAAATAACCGAGTATTTGCGGTCGGTTTGGAAGCATTTCATACCTTCCAATCTTACTTTCTTGAAGTAAAACGATTCGTGGTGGTAGAGATATAAATTTCGGTGACATCTCAGCTAACCGTGAAACCCAGGAGTCATCGAGCCACCTGAAAATGGACATCGGGACCAATGACGCGATGGGCTTTCGATCGAGCATAAAAACAGTCGCATTGATATAGTGATCGCTGAGAACGAACTTTGGACGGGCTTAGTCCTATGTATGTCAGATTATGTCAGAAATATGCTGTTGTTTTATGCGGTAAAATTAAAAATTCGTTACGTTAGGAAAATAAAACATATTCAACTTAATCGTTTTCTAGCATGTTATACGAATTACGGTGTAGCCACGCTTAAGCGTGTTGTCCGCTACGACACGATTTCAAAAGACACATATGACGCACCTTGCGAAAAATAATCGAACGAGAGAAAGCAATCGTGTTGAAATACCACAGTCCAGCCCAATGTTTTGATATATCCTAATTATATAACTTGTGACGGTTTTGACACAATCGCGAGAGAAAAGGAGGGGAAATCAAATAAATAACGCTGAAAAAGGGATTAAAAATAACAATAAGAAAATCTCGAATGTATTTAACAAATTACACAAAAAAGAATAGAGCGCCAGCTGGTTAATTCGGTCCAGCAACCGTTACAACGAAAAAGCAGAATTGGCAAAAATAAAGACAATATTAAATTCTTTACTAAACGAAAATATTACAAAGGACTAGATCAGGGAGAAGCGAAAATAATCTTTTACTCAAGGACCGAGGGTCCCCGGAACTCAGGCGTCTTATAATACCAGTGATGACAGGGAAAGCGAAAGAGCGAACCACGCGATCGAACGAACCACGCGGACGCTTCAGCCGGGTTCCGCCGGCGAAACCCGATTAGGCGAGCGAAGCGAAGATCTCGCTCGCCGGCGACACAAAAAACACGAATCGGGACTGAATTGAATACGAAAGGGAAACGGGGCTAATGTTCGACGATGGGAATACGCAAAAATATCGCGACGGGGCTCGAAAACGATAGGGAAAGGCTCGAAAAATCTCGGGAGGGAATTACGAAACAAAAAGGGACAAAATGGCTCCATGGGAATGTGACAGGCAACGGACTCGATCGCACAACACTCGTCGCGTCGACTGACCGACGAAAAACACTCTTTCTCGAACGAAAAGTTCGAGAAAACACGCGAAACAATGAATCGGAAGTCTGGGGCGAATCGAACAAACAAGGGGAAAATGGCGTCGCACGCCCGGCAAGATCGAAGGACTTACTTGAGTGTCGCCTTTTTTGGCGAGAAAAGACAAAAAACGGTGCCGAGATGGTCCAAGAATGTCCG
>JBAJMU010000010.1:345475-381595 GCA_037952995.1 Hyposoter didymator | reverse complement strand
ATACACACATACACACACACACACATACACACACACATCCGGACATTTTTTGTAGATATGATTTTTCGACGTTTTAGGACATTTTAAGCATATTGACATTGAAAACTGGAAAAAAAAAATTTTACCGTCACATAGCTTCCTCTATGAGGAAGCAAAAAAACCAGCGGGAACAAAAACTTGGGGTGCATGGTTAAGAAAATAAGCATTATATCAGGCATAGGATTTTTATTTATTTATTTTTTTAAGCCTCTTCTTCCCTTTCGGGTTTTTCAGAAGTAGGCTACATCTCGCCTTCCCTTGCCCCCCCCCCCTCCACCCTCTAATGTCCCTTATCATCGCCCTATCCCTTTGGGTGACTGGTCCGGGTCAGTAACCAGACATCCAGGATCGGTGCGGCCGCAGCTGACTTCCTATTCTGCAGCCCATTCACCATGGTACGTGTATTAGCACGCACCATGGGCCCCGGAAAACTGCGGAAAACCTGGGCCACTAGAGTCGGTCCCGTAGTCACCTCGCGGCGTCGGAGGTACGTCACATCTTGACGGGAGATCGTAAACACGGACTACAGCTGTATACATGTGACACACGCCAGTACATGTACCTGCGTATGCCCCATATACACAACTGAAACTAGTCACTCCCGTATTTATTTTTCCTCCGTCACGATTATGACACCAGGAATCGAACCCGGAACCTCCCGAGGCTCTAGTTAAGTGGCAAGCACGCTAGCCACCAGACCAGAGCCCCGGTTTATCAGACATAGCATTATGTCCATGGTTTTCCTTTCTTAATCCTGGTTTTCCATCCTGGTTTTATTTTCTTAACCAATCACACCAAGTTTTTGTTGTGGCTGGTTTTCTTTCTTGGCTCAAAAAATGATTTCAATTCTTTTTCAATACTCGGCGTTCTTTTTCTACTTTTGCGAAGTTATTTAATTGAGATGTTAGTCTTTTTGGAAGTTGAACTTTTTTTCTATAAACGCAACAATAATGACAAAAGTGGCATGAGACAGCGCGGGCCGTGAAAGCGGTAGAGGGGAAGAGACAGTGCTATGGGCGCGGCGGCGGTAAAGGGAAAGAGAGGCCTGATATAGTCTGTCTCTGTCGCTCAGTGGCACGCGGAGAGTGGGAATACCGCGTTCAGCGGAGCGTGTGACGTAACCGGCCGAAAATGTCCACCAGTCTCGCAAAGGGCGTATGTCCGAGCGTCAAGAAGCGTGACTTACGCCTTTCCGACTCCAAGAACCTCCGAGAAACGGAGAGCGTCATTATCATTGAGATCATTAAAAAACATTAAGAAAGTTATTCAAAAATGAAAAAAATGTTCAATTACAATGAAGAGTAATAAAAAATGGAAAATATGCTTGATATTCAAAAAGATATTGAAAAACAAATTTTGAATAACAAAAAAAGGAAATCATCAAAAAATACAAAAATATGAATTATTTTACAAGAACAAAAAATACGAAATTATAAAAAAAGTCAGATACATTAAATATAAAAAAAAAAAAAAAAATTGTAATAAAATCAAGGAGATCCAAAACTTTCTACCTCCGCGTCGTTAGCTCTGGGTAACGCTAAAGAGAAGATATAATTCTTAATCCACGTTCACATTAGTTCACCAAACAATGAACACTCCATTTTGATTTCCTTAAGTGGGCACCACAATATTCTTGCCCGGGGTATCAGTGGCTCTAACGCCGGCACTGCCCCCGTTTCATCTCGCTCCAATCTACTCCATTGTTACCTTTCTATCTTCTATCTTCACCATTTCCTATCTCCACCGGTTTCCTTTCCTTCCTTTCTTCCATCACTTCGTCCCTTACTCCGTAGCTCGTTCGTCTTTTTCACCACGCGTGATCCTCTTTCAGCTCTTCTGTATTTTCCTCCTTTTCCATTTCTGTTAACACCAACGACTGCTCTCTGACCTCGACCTGCACTCTTTCTAGTTTCCCCCATTCCACGTTCACAGATCTCTCGAACATCTTTCACCGCGGTTCCTTCCGCCTTGGTCTCTCTCCTCAGAAACAAACATCCCTTCTTTTATTTTTTTCCGTCAATACCCTTTCACTTCATTTTCCATCTCGTCCCCTCTTTCTTTCTTCCTCCACCTCTTTCCATGGTCTTGCCACCCGCCTTTCTTTTCTTTTACTTCTTCGTATATCATTTTCATTCAGTCTGGCATTCTGTCCTTCTCTTAAGTATTCACGTATTCTCCTCGTGCTTTCGTCCCTTGACTCTCTGCCTTCCTTCACTGCATGGCTCCCATTTCTTTGACATTTTCTTCTCTATTACCGTTATTTTTCCTTCGTTTGATGCTTTCCCTTCATTCCTCTTCCCTTGATTCTTTCTTTTTGGTCGTCTTTTTCCCATCCTATCGCTTCTGTTTCCTTCCGTTCCCTTTTCCTCTTCTAAAATCGCGACAATCACGGCGACATTCGGCGTAGCCACTAATCACGATGAATCGGGCAGGTGCACGATCTGCGATCGAGGTATTACCTATTAGGGAACCAGTTGCTCGACTCGAGGTTACAGCGCATGGGCAGTGAGAAAAGTACGTAACTCGGTCTAACAGAGTAGAATGCATCGAGGAATGATCACCGATTGGCGAAGAGAATACGTCGTGAAAGAAAGATAGAATAAACGCGATAACGGCACCGGATCGTTACACAAAATATACGCAACGAAATGCAACGGACAATAATGACTTCGAAGCGGTAGAGACAAAGTACGCGCCGGAATACGGAGCAACCGAAGACAAGCAATAAAGCGCGAGATACAAAAGTTAGTCGCGCTCGCTTGGACTCGGTGTGGCTTCGTGAGAGTCTACGCGAGGACGAGAGCGAGGCAACGAAAACAAGCGCACGCACTGGCCGGCGCGGCAAAGACCTTGAGGCAGCAAAGCTGGACATTGTTTGAACGAAGGCGAGTGTTCCTGCAAGCAATTATGACAGAAGAATTTGTCTTCGCTGCAGTCAAACAGGCCATGAGAACCCAAGCACTGAGTGCATCTCGATACCTTAAATCTGCATTGATCTTTAATATGACGGAAAAGGAAGCAGTGGAAATAGATTTTTGCGCTCGGAATGAACGGACCTTCAACGACGTTTAATGTACCATATCTAAACGTGTTCGGAAAGAATAGAGGCTTTAAAATAAATCTTTGAAGCACTAGTTGGGATGAAGGTTGACTTTCCTTTGAGTGGCAACTGATTTTCTGTTAAGTGAGTGTTCTTCCTTCGACGTTCTACGTGGGTAATTTTCATATCTGAGGGGAAAACCCTGAAACCTTTTAAGATCTCTTGAACTGACAAGTCGGTATGGACATCTCTGACCAGACCACGAATTGAAACTCGATGGTCCAGAATGCTAGTGATCCAGCTGGGGTGAATTTTTTCCATCCCTGGATCGACTAGGGAGCTTGCCGATTCTGGATTTAAAAAAAAAAAATTAATTCGATCACTACCCGAAGGTCTAGTCTCCAACAAATCATTGTAGTATAGAGGTTTTGTCTATAGTATGCTCACAATTATTGTAGGCAACACGGTTGGTAGTCTATACTCGACCGTTTTTCTTCTCCAACTAACTTTTTCTCGACGTTACCAAAGCAACGTAACCTTTGCTCTATTCTTTTTCTTATCAATTCTTCATTTTGAAGTGAAACTTCTATATAGACGGGGGGTATTAGGATTTTTCTGTCACAAAAAAGCGTTGCGGTCGCGTGGAGTGGGTAGACGATATATCGCGTGGTGAGAGATGACAGCGGCGGAGGAAGAGGAAGGCTGGCGGCGGCGGAAAGAGGGCAACGGCTGTGTTGGATGGATATAATGCGCAGCCGCGTGAAGAGCGGGGATCAAAGGGACAGCTGAGCTGATGCTTTAAATGTAATATGTCTCCACTAGAGGTGAGGCGGCGTGTGGTCAGCTCGATGGTCCCGAACGGCTATATCGTATCCCGCTCAGAATTTCGAGGAGTATCGTAATTTATAAGGTTTACCTTTTTAATTACGATACTACCAAAAGTTCTGGGCGAGATACGATATAGCCGTTCATGACCATCGAGCTGTTGTTTCCTTACCTCCGCTCTCCGCGTGGCTGGGCACTGCCTCCATTTGCGGTTAGTCTCCCAATGCTTTTGAGTAGAGATTTTAAGCTAGTACATTTTTTAAAAAATAAACTATTGTTAGATTCAAGCAGTGACCCATGAGAAATTACAACTCGACATAGGCCAACTCTCGATCTTGTTTTTGCAAGATTTCATAATGGATTGGAATCTCAAGTTTCCATATCATATTTTAGTTACCATAAGACGATTGTATCTTTTATTGATTATAGCGCAGAAGAGTTGAATGAAGATTGATGACGAAAGACGTGCATTTGTTAATGTTCCTTCGTATGTGTTCAATTTTATAGTAGACTATGTTTTTTTTCCGGATTGAATTCAGTTTTTTTGTTTCATAAAATAATATTTGTTTAAATAAAAAATGTTCCTAACCTAAACAAATGATAATTTGCAGTAAACCTGCACAAAAAATGGAAATGTGTGCTGGGACACATAGTAGAAGTGAAACGTCAACATTGTTGTACCAAATAACGATCATTTCGTTATGTTTTAATGATCTCGTAAGGCCCAAGAAATTTATGCATAAATTTCACACCCGGAGTTTATCGTGTTTGAAGAATTGCGACGAGATCTCTTTTTCGATAATGATGCGGTTTCTTCCTTGATTTATCAAAGTTCTGTCTATTCGCGAACTGATAACGTCGCATGTTCTCTTTTGCATATCGTCGTAATTCTTCTCGTTCCTTGTCAAACAAATCAACGAGCTCCTTATATTGCATCTCCTTAATTTCTGATTCGTTTGGTAAACGTGCATTGACTCTGAATATTAATCGGAAAGGCGTTGTTCCCGTACTCCGATGCAGAGTCACGTTCAGACATCTCTGCACCATCGCCAAGTTCTTGTACCACTCGCATAGTGTCGGAGCTGATAATTTTGTCATAAGTGGAATTAGCGTACGATTGATCCTCTCTACTTGACCATTTGATCTCGGCATTTCCGTTGTAATCATAGTATGTTCGACACCGTCGCCTTGACAATAGGCCTCGAATTCCTTTGAAGTAAAAACCGTACCTCTGTCTGAGACTAGCCTTCTCGGATTGGTGAAAATGAATGACTGTTTTCGTAACCGGTCGATCACTTCCGCTGACGTCGTCTATCTGGTCGTATATAACAATACAAACTTTGTAAATGCATCTACGACTACAAAAATATGCACTTACGACTTTTTTGTCGACGACAAAGGACCCAGATGGTCGCCATGGAACGAGTCGAAAGGTACGCTTCCCTTGTCGGTCGGGTTCAGCAATCCTTCTCGTTTTCCTTTTTGTTGTTCGGCCAAGATACATGAGACACAATTGTTGATAATTTTCTTTTTCTTTGCCCTTAAATCGGGTATCGAATACTCGTTTCGAACAAGTGTCTCTGACTTATTTATTCCAAAATGACCTGGCTCATGCGCTTGTCGAATAATCTGCGGCTGCATTGCCTTTGCGACGACTAATAATGTCTCATCAGCGGCATCCGTGTAGAGCAGCCCTCCCTGTACACTGTAGCCACGAATATCACGCTTTTCAGTTCGCTCAATCTTTACTGCGAGATCAGCGTCGTCTTCCTGAGCTTTCCGGTTTGCTCTCAGGCTCTCGTCACTTCCATTGATCATCAAACACGTCGGAAGGCGATTTCAACTCAGAGCGTTGACATGCCTCACGCTGCTGCCAGCTCGATGCTCGATTTCATGTTGAAACTCCTCTAAAAGTAGAACCCATCGTGCTACGCGAACACAAAAGTCTTTTTTATTCATCGTCATCGGGAATGCTTTGCAGTCTATTACAATTTTGAATCGAATACTCAGCAAATACACCCGGAATTGTCAAAGTGCTTTATTACCGCAAGCACTGCTAACTCATAGCTAGAATACTTTTCTTCTGCTGGTATTGTTTTCCCGCTAGCGAAATACACCGCATTTAACTGTCCCTATTCTCCATTTCGCTGCATCAGAATAGCCCCATAGCCCTATTTCGAAGCATCCGTATGCAATTCCGTCTCGGCCCTAGTTCGATACAGATCCAAAATCGGTCGTTGACTAAGACGTTTTTTCAGCAAATTGAAAGCTTCGCGTTGAGCCTTTTTAAAATTGAATGTCACGCCCGTTCTCAAGAGATTCGATAAACGTCGCGCGATCCTTGAATAATCAGCGATAAACTTCCGGAAATATCCTGTTAATCCCAGGGAAGCCTGTACTTGTTTGACATTCGTAGGCTCGCTAAATCGCTGAACTGCCTCGGTTTTCCGCTTTGAAGGTTAAACGGTGCCGTTTTCGATAATGAGGCCTAGGAATTCAACACGTCTTGTTAAAAAGCAACTTTTTTTCCAGCTGATGTCCAAGCCAGCTTCACTCGGGGTTGCAACTTTCAATTTTTTCAAATTTCAATTTTCAATTATCAATTTTCAAATTTAAATTTTCAATTTCCAAATTTTCGAAGCCGGGCCGTTGTTACTTACCATAATGACGAAACACTAAAACGATACAACGTGGAAAGTAAGATTTTCACTCACGACCACGCTGACAATTTTCGCGAACAAAATTAAGTTTACCAAGTCCCGATTCGCAAGACGTCGAACCCGAAGACTAACGAGAAGATGGACAGAAAATCATGGCGACTTTGCGCCACGCGTCGCGATATTGCCACCACGACCAAGACTATTAGGCCAAGCAATAGAGATTTTTTCATGTAAAAAATACTAATGGCAAACCGCGAGTGCCATTCGACGCGGAATCGCTCCCCGATCATAAGTGCATACTTTTCCACTCGAGATTTTCACTACTTATTTAGTTATTAACAAAATAGTGCAAAAAACAGCACTTTTTTTGTTTTTTGCTTATATCAGACAAACTATTGGACGAATGTTGTTTGTTCCAAGGTATGAAGTATAAAGAATTGAAAAACGAAAAAAAATGAGAGGTCAAACAATTTGATCGCTCAATTATTAAGGGAGAAAACTGAAAAAAACCGAAAAAAACGCGTTTTTTCAAAAATTTGTTACGTCGCCATTTTTCAACTTATAGTGATGGCTCTTCGCGAGATAGTTTATTTTGATATTTACTTCCTGTGTGCGAAACCCAGACGCTGTCGGATAATTAGTTTTTGCGTAATTGCAATAACAAATTTATCATGCCATATTTTTCCAATAGCCTCCTTGCCCTGGAAGTCGTCCGATTTGAATTTATCGAACGGATTTTAAAAGTAGAAGACTTCAGCTACAAAACGTCAATCTTCGTTTTTTGATAAAATGCCGAAAAATAGGTGAAAATTGCGCGCAAACATGAGCGAAAACGATCGAGCGCGCGAGAGTGGTCGTAGAGTGGGGGTAGATCAGCGTCGGGGAAGGCGTATCTATAGTAATATAAGCACGCTGCCCGCCGCTCTTTCCTAACCCCACTCCACGACCACTCTTGCGCGCTCGGCCGTTTTCGCTCATGTTTGCGCGCAATTTTCACCTATTTTTCGGCATTTTATCAAAAAACGAAGATTGACGTTTTGTAGCTGAAGTCTGCTACTTTTTAAATCCGTTCGATAAATTCAAATCGGACGACTTCCAGGGCAAGGAGGCTATTGGAAAAATATGGCATAAAAAATTTGTTATTGCAATTACGCAAAAACTAATTATCCGACAGCGTCTGGGTTTCGCACACAGGAAGTAAGTATCAAAATGAACTATTTCGCGAAGAGCCATTACTATAAGTTGAAAAATGGCGACGTAACAAATTTTTGAAAAAACGCGTTTTTTTCGGTTTTTTTCAGTTTTCTCCCTTAATAATTGAGCGATCAAATTGTTTGACCTCTCATTTTTTTCGTTTTTCAATTCTTTATAATTCGTCCTTTGGAACAAACAACATTCGTCCAATAGTTTGTCTGATATAAGCAAAAAACAAAAAAAAATGCTGTTTTTTGCACTATTTTGTTAAGAACTATATAAGTAGTGAAAATCTCAAGTGGAAAAGTATGCACTTATGATCGGGGAGCGATTCCGCGTCGAGTGGCACTCGCGGTTTGCCATCAGTATTTTTTACAAAATCTGGTGATTTTAGAGCTCTATTGCCCCCAGACCCCAGACGCAATCCCGATCCGAGAAGTGCTAATTTAAACTAATTACGCGAATGATCCGGGAGAACGCGATAAAACGATGCCTACCAGCCAAAATGGGAAGTATCACAGAAATTACTCATGTTATTGTTCCCAACTTCGAGACCCACATCTGCCCCGCCCGGTACTCCGCGAAGATCTGACGAAATCTTTAATCGTTCGCGAACGGCTGGTCCTCTTCCGACCTTATTGATTTTCGAATATTCCCCACAGTGATTGAAAGCTCCGTCACCTTCGAAAATTCTGCGAGCGTTAATCGGGGTTCCGATTCGCGACGTGATTCGAACCTTCGGGAAAGGGTGACACTGTTTCCTTTTTTACCCCTGGCTCGCGAAAAATATCACGTTCAAGACCCTATTTGGATAATTCGTGGGGAAATCGTTTATCCGGGAAATTCCTCTCAATAATGACGATAATGACGGGAGATTCGGCGGGGTAATACTGCCCTGATTCTAAGAGGGTTAAAGCAAGCGTGCTCGCTGTCGTCAACCGAGGGTTATTGTTTTTCTCCACAATTCTCGAACCTTCGTTGACGGTTGCTTTTCCCTAGCGGGAAAACGCGTAGACTTGGCAAACGTGAGATACGGCTAATTAGCCGTATCTCACGTTTGCCAAATCTACGAGTCTCCAATTGTATAAGCCCCGTTCAAAATACAATAATCAAACGATGATGGCCTTGTTCGACCAAATTTCCTCGATTTGACTCTTTGTACCGGGTCAATAGTCTGCGTCCTCCCTCCCGAAAACTCGCTTGTAAAATAACAAAAAGACGCGGGACGCAATGAGTTGCTAATATTCATCTAGAGACTCGGTAGAGTCTCGGGCCAAGTATATTTGACGGCCCTGTCGTCTGCTGGCTCGAGACTCACTCGATCTCTGAATACAAAGATTTTCGATTCGAATTCGGCAGTGGGGTAGACATTTTCTTGAATTACAAGGCCCAGGAGTAATCTCATCATCTGAAAATAAAACTAGAAACTAATGAGGTTATCCCCCTTCGATTGAGCCATAAATCAACCCGATTGATGCCGTAATTGCTGAGAAGAAACTTTGCACACGCAGAAATACGCAATGTTCGAAGTGTGCGTGCATGTATGTATACGACCTTTCTCTGGTGGCTGTCAGGTTGGTTGGTTGTCAGGAAGGACCAATGTTCCTGATTGGTTACAACTGACGACATATTCCTATGTTCCCACTCGACGAAGGGTTTTTGGTTGCGAGTAAGAAGATGTTTTCGGTTGTGTCCTTTGTACCGAACTTGCGCCCGCTAGGTGCCCAAGCTTTCTCCTTTACCGAGCAGACGAAAAGTTTTTGGTCAGAATTTCTCTTGTGCAAACTTAACAAATGTACTTGGCCGGGCTTTTTCCTCGTAAAGGGGATTTGAGTTACCCTAAGAAAAGCCCGCGAGACGTCGTGAGGCCGGAGCATCGAACGGGAGAGATGGGAACAATTATCCGTCCTTGGGATTTTTTTTTCCGTTCGTCATAGTAACGGTGCTGAAAAAAAAGAAGTCGCAAATTTCGAACCGACTACACGCTTACTCAAAATCAATGGCCGACAGCGGCACAATATTAGCCCGGAGCGGCCGAATCTACGAAAGCCCAAACGGGAAGAATACTTTGAATCACCCACGGAGGCAGAATCGTTGGGAACATTTGTCGTTGGTTGACGAGGACGTCGATAGAGAGAAGGTAATGCAAGGTAATGCAAGGTGGGGGTATGACGGTCTGGCAGTATGCGAGTCTAGGAGGTGGCCGTAGCCCAGTGATTAGCGCGTCGAACCCTGACTGCGCTAGCGTCCCTGGATCGAGGCACCGACTCGGCACCCCTTTTTATTCTTTCATCATTGCTGGACCGTGTCTCACGATTATAAAAATATCCATGCAAATACGCTCGAAGCCGCAAAGTAACTAATGCGCATGAACGAAACAATCAAAAACAAGTCAATCCATTCTAGTCTTCTAGAATGCGGTTATGGAATAAGAATTGCACGAATGATTTTTGGGCGGCTTACATCTCAAAAAAATTTGCCGCAGGTTGGAAGATTCACTCAGTGTGTGGTGATAATGCATGTGTCCGCAGGCAGGTTCATATTTGCAGCACTGCCCGGGAGCACGTTTGAATATCACGGTCAAAATAGCACACGATAAAATATCACCCACTCAAAATCACTCGACGAAATTCACACGACAAAATATCACATTAACAAAACTTCACACCAACAAAATATCCCACCACCCTTAATCGAAGTGACGAATGTGAGTAAGTCACGAATGTGATCGTATACGTTCAGATTATTTAATTTCGTGTGTAAAATATATCAGTTCGTTTCGTTTGTTTGAGTTTGTTTGTTGGGTTTCTCTGTTCGGTTTTGTTTGTTTGGGTTTGTTGGGTTGGGTTAAAAAATGATTAGATTTTGATATTTTCTCGTCGTGATTTTCGGTTCAGTGATATTTTGTTCGGGTGATGTTTTCTTGTGTGATATTTTGTCGTGTGATTTTTAGTCATGGAACCGCACGCCCATATTCGTCATTGCCAGCCTTGGAACTTCGAATTTCCCTGATCGGAACTAGAGAAATAGATTTCCGTTACCTGCGCGTTAAAGAGAATATTTGATATCATTTCCAGTGATCAAAACGGCTATTCTCATGGTTTCGGTGGTAACCACGGCGATTCTTCTGGAGGTTCAAAAAATGATGCAACTAGTGGAAGGGGACACTCAGGAAATCATGGCTCCAATTCGTACGGTGGTCAAACTGGCGGCGATGGGTCATATTCAAACGGTCTACAACACTCTCCGTATTCCGGCTCTCATTCAACTGGGCAAGATTCGGTTTCCTTCAGAGGTCCTGATTCGTATACCGTTGAAGGAAGTGGCACGAGTTATTATGGCAGTGGCGTTGGAAAATAAATTCGTTGAACTGAGAGACAGTATACAACGTTCGACCGTCGTGAAGGAAGTTCCTTCGGTAAATCAATTAACAAACGAAAAATTATAGAAATTTGCAAATATGAGCGAACCTTCCCACAAATGACTCAGTTAAAATTTTGTAACTTTTCATTGATTTTGAAAGAAGATATTGATGATTTTGTTTTAATACAGCTAACATGGAGTCTTATGCGGAACGGTGATTTTGACGGACTTCTTTGCGTTGGCGTTGACAAACAGATTACAGAAAAAATCCAGGGAGATTTAAATTTCTCCTTTGATTTTTTTTTCAAATCTGTTTGTCAACGCCAAATATTGAATGATCATTTTTCTTCTTCAAAGACATGTAAAGTTTGTTTCATTCACGAGAAAAAACTCAAAATAAGGGCATATTTTTTAGCAGTTTACGAATGTAGCGACAACGCAGTATTTGGGATTATGGGAAGTCATTCCAATGTGTATCACTAAAATGCAGAATATCGAAACCATCGAAACATGTGTGATTTGAGTCAATGATGGAATTATAGAATTCCAGAAGAATGATTCTACATTAGAAATGGATAATTTTCAAGGCCAATGCATGAATTATTTCCAGAAACAATAAATTGAAGATATGAAAACACGGGAATTATAAAAATAATTGAATGCTATTGCCGCTTTCTACGTATTACATTACATGCAGCGATGAGAGATAATATTTATCCCTTTGCAATCATTGTTTTTGTTTTTTTTTCTTGAATAATAACGTAACACGTAGAAACGGCGTACTGGTTGTTCGTTCAATGACTCACGTTAATGTTAAAGTTATACTTGTACGCAGAGGATCCGGCGTAGCCCAATTATGTACTATGTGACTCACATTAAAGACTGAAATTCTTCGAATCACCGCGTACCAAGGATACTTCGTCAATGCAACTCATAAACCACTGGATCCAAGGTATTGATACTCCAATATAAGATATTAATCACTCGCGTGGAACATCCATTTCATGGAAACAGATGGAGAAGTCGTTCAATTAAAACTTGAAATTTAACACGTTGTTGTTGGGATCCATTTCGTAATTTCGGCGTGTACTTGATTTCATTATATAGAGTTTCAGTCTGCACTCGGGAAATAATTCACATTACATTTATTTCATTAATTCTTTTTATTGAAAGTGTGATTGCAAACTTTTCCTAATGTTGTAAACCGATCATGAGTATGCGCTCTCAGTGGGTTTCTTTGGGCGGTCGAATGCGCACAGACCATTTTTCTCATAATAGTTTATTACTCTTAACCGACCCTATCGTAGAAAATTTCAGTTTCCGATAGCCGTTTCTGGGTGACCGCCGTTTCTATTTGATTTTCAACGAAAAAATACCATGAAACCGGAGCCCTTCTCATGATATTGAATGCATAATTAAATTTCAATAAATAGTTTCCAAAAAAACAGCCGATGGGTTCGGTTCAGAGCTGATATTTCTTATATCAGTGAAAACAACAAATATTTTATTGATTCCTGAAATAAGTACATAGATGAGAAAAGAAACAGCAAATGATTCAATTTCAGCACGGAATGTTTGTATAGCAGTTGAATGACAAGCGTTTGTTTGATAATGGGAAATGAATCACCACCAAATGAAATTGCTTGTTTTTCAAAAGTGGTACTACATAGTATGACTGAGGCCTCCACCATCATTCAAGTGGTAAAAATTTGTGAAACAATCACCACCTCATTTTGAGCATGTACGCACAGAGTACTTATCAGGGCCACCCGGGAATTTTTTTTTATATATGTTCATACCCGATTTGATCTGCATACCTATTTATGATCAGCTCCAAAAATTGGCCAGGTCTGATCATATCTATTGGTATATAATTATATATGGAATTATTCATTCATATATGAAGAAATATACTATCATATACGACTTGAACTGGCTAAATAGATATATACGCAGATATGGAATTATATCTGCCTGTACTTGTGTATATATATACAAACGTATACAATGATTAGATACGCTGGTCGTAGGGTGTTTCTACGAAAAAAAATCATCCATTTATATTTTTTTTTTAGCTTAGATACTCTATTTTTATTTAATTCAAGAACCACAAAATAATTTTTTAACGTGAATATAAAAGATTTTGAAAATTCAAATGCAAAAGGAAATAAGTGTACGCGCAGCATACAATAAGTAAAACAAGTAGAAAATGGAAATCAATTATGCAGCAGGCATGATAATTGAAAATGAAAACAAAATCTTGAAGTTGATCCTTTCTTTATCATTGTTTTACTGCCTTATATTCCGTGAAATATATTTTTATATATCGTTATGCCCGCCTTGGTTGTCTTCAACTTTTTGTTTCTTCTCTGCTGCCAATTTTTCGTTTGCCTCGTGTTTCCATTTCAGTTCTCCAATTTTTTGGGACATAGCATGGCGTACTTCTTTTTCGGTTTGAGGTGAGCCGTCCTTATTTTTCCATCCTTTCTTACGAGCACGCATCAAAGCAAATTCTGAAATCGGGTTTAAATTATTATTAAACCGAAAAACAAACAAACACTCAGGCAACTTGGTGAATATGTAGTAATTTCACCTCGAAACTCAAAAAAAAAAACGCATATTTTTGAAAAGAACTTTGAAAATATACACAACTTTGCGTCAATACGCAAAACGTGAACATATTTTTCATTTTTGCATCGCCGAACCTCATGTACTTGCGAAGTATTACACATCGATGTAATGACCAAAAAAAAATGTATTAGCTCACCTAAAATCTTGTTCTTCGCGACTTCATTTAAGCATTGCACTGTTTTCTTTATCCCTTGTTTATCTTTGTGAGCCCGTGGAGCTTGTCCAGTCAATGTTGCATTCAAGTAACCAGAAGGTTTGAAAACGCCCACGATCAATCGTTGAGCTAGATGTGAAGCTTGGGAGGCCATTGTCAAAGCAGGCCTCAGTTCGGATTCTTTGCAATAAACGTGGTTTACGAGTTTGACCATCTGCCCGTGAAAAAAAAATTATACAATGAAATATTTAGAAATCGAAAACAAACAAAAATATTTAGCTAATTAGATAATGGCACCAATCCTCATCGTACAGTTAAAAACAAATCGAATTTCAAATTATAAATATACATACTTTATATCCTGGCCAATTTTTCCCAAAAAGATCACTTTCGTCCGCGAATTTAAGATCGATGTCATCAATCCCTCCCTCAATTTCTGTGTCTTCTTTTTTGACGACAACATCTTCTTTTACTTGGTCCTCCACCTCTGAATCGTTTTCAAATTGTGCGGATTCATCTCCGCTACAATTAGAGTCTGGATCGGTGTCCAGTGGATTTTCCTTCTGATCTAATTCACTCTCTGAAGTAGTGTATGAATCGTTTTTTGTTGTAATAATTTTTTTCGTCATTTGGTTACGAGCGATTTTTGAGTGTGACGATGAAGGCTTCAAAATTTCAGACGGAAAATGACGTTCTGGTTCCACTAAATGAATATCAATTTTGAGCATTATTATTCTGTTGGAATTGATGTTTGAACTGATACCCAAATTCTTTGGATTTGTATATCTTTTGGAGAAATTATTGATCAAAGCGGAAAATTCGTGATTTGTTTGAAATTTTGAGAAAAAGATGAAAGTTAATTGCAGTATAATTTGTGTCCAATTTGTCTCACCGTTTGATTGTGATGAAATTTGTCTCGGGCTTCTTTCAGCAGTCTTTTCAATTCCTCCTTTGACGGACTTTTTTTTTTTATTAACCGATTTCGGTGCTTCCAGTTTTTTTTCAGCAATCAGATTTTCGATGAACGTTTGCGTTGCCTCGATTCCTTTTTTTTTAGTCTCCATCGACACACGCTCGTTTTTCTGAAAAATGACGTAGGTTAAGCTAGCAGAGCGAAGTTTCAAAAACTATATTTTCAATAACGAGGAATTAAGTGCTTTTTATGTGCTAATTATGTGCTCTATTAAAAAATTTTGTGCTCTTATAGATTTTCTAGAAAAAGAAGATTTAAAATGCGCTGCCCACACGTGTCAAGTTGGCAGAGCATTGGATGAAAAAAAAAACATTTACGAGTCAAATTATTGCATAGAAATTACGGGCTTTTTACGTGCTGCTGATATGTTGAATTGAAATTTTTTTTTCACCTCGTTGTTCGTTCGGAAAATATTGAAATTTACAAATTTCTGCCCACGCTAGGCAAGCTAGCAGAAAACTATCTCAATAAAATATCGTATCGGAGAACCAATAACACATGAATTATGTGCTTTTTATGGGCTAACTACACATGCTATTGAAAAATTTTGGGCGTTATCGGAATCAGTAAAATTTCGAATTTTCCGCCCACACGTGTCAAGTTGGCAGAGTGGTGTGTTAAAAAAAATGTGGAGGAGAAAAATCGCTGCACAGCAATTACGGGCTTTTTACGTGCTACTCATATGTTGGAAAGATTTTTTTTTTGAATTCATTACTATTTCCGTAAGCATTAAAACTTGGAAATTGCTGCCCACGATTGTCAAGTTAGCACAACACTAGCTTGAAAAAATGTCTTATAAAAAAACCGAGAACATAAAAATTATGTGCTTTTTATGGGCTGACTACACGCGATGTTAAAAATTTTTGGGCGCCATCGGAATAAGTAAAATTTTGAATGTTCCGCCACACGTGTAAAGCTGATAGAGCATTGCGTTGAAAAAAATGTGAAGGAGAAAAATCGTTGCAGAGCAATTACGGGCTTTTTACGTGCTACTCATATGTTGAAAAGATTTTTTTTTTAAATTAATTATTAATCCCGTAATCATTGAAATTTGGAAATTGCTGCCCACGATTGTCAAGTTAGCAGAACACTAGCTGTTTGGGAATTCGCCTTTTTAAATCTACGCGCCCAAACTCGCGCTCACAGCGCGGCACCACAATCGCGCTCTCGTCCACGAGGCCGGACGCCGCCGATCGGACGGTGACGCCGCCACCATAAAGAAATCGACAACTCAAGCGAAGCCATTATCCTTGCTCTTTCTGCAACCGGCTCTCGACACGAGACAACGTGCTCAATCTCCTTTTGCAATTCTCAAGTATTCTTTTGCTCTCCTCGCTCTCGTGCGCGTTAAAAGGTGTTCGTATTTTTCGCCACGATCAATCGCTCAGCTCAATTGAGCTCTCCGCGCTCTGTTGCTCTCGCATTTCGCGAATTAATCAGTGCTCTCGAACGTCTCCATCGCGCGGCGAACACGTGCCGGTGTTGCGCACATTTCGTGCGAGCGAACGCTCTAACCGCAGTGAAACAGGTACTTTTGTAAATAAATCAAATAAATATATTTCTTGTAACCTTTTTTCATATATTTCTCGTGTTGACTTTACTTTTAATTCCCTCGGTCAACTCTCCCGCACAACGCCTCGCCTTCTATCATTTTTTAACAGCGGCAAAATTCCGGGGCAAAATCCGGAACACTAGCTTAAAAAAATGTCTTATAGAAAAACCGAGTACGTAAAAATTATGTGCTTTTTATGGGCTGACTACACGCGAAGTTAAAAATTATTGGGCGCCATCGGAATAAGTAAATTTTGAAATGTTCCGTCACACGTGTAAAGTTGATAGAGCATTCGGTTAAAAAAAATTGCCAAGAACAAAATAATTGCACGGCAATTACGGGCTCTTTACGTGCTGCTCACATGTTGAATGGATTCATTTTTTAAAATTCATTATTATTTCTGTAAACATTGAAACTTAGAAATTTCTGCCCACCCTGGTCGAGCTAGAAGAAAACTAGATTCATAAAAAGTCCCGTCAAAAAACCAATAACATACGAATTATGTGCTTTTTATGGGCTAATTATACATGCTATTAAAAATTTTGGGCGTTATCGGAATGAGTCAAATTTCGAATTTTCCGCCCACACGTGTTAAGTTGGTAAAGCATTAGGTTAAATAAAAATTTCCACGAAGAAAATCATTGCACAGCAAATACGGGCTTTTTACGTGCTACTCATATGTTGAAAAGATTTTTTGTTTTATTCATTGTTATTTCTGTAAACATTAAAACTTCGAAATTTCTGCCCACGCTTGTCTAGCCAGTAGGACACTAGCTTAATGAAATGTTTAATTAAAACCAATTGCAAACAATGATGTGCTTTGCATGGGCTAACTACAAGTGATATTAAACATTTTTGGGCGTTATCGGAAGACTAAAGTTTGGAAATCGTATTTTTCGTATAGATTTCTTAAATTTTATTTTTTTCTCTCAAAAATGGCATTAACTTTGATTTTTCTCAAATCAAGACATCACTGCGAAGCGGCATGTTGAAGATTTGTGTACATTATCATTTGAATAGATGATTTATACTGCGCTGGACAATTTTTCTCTTTAGAATCAAATTTGACCCAAGTGCCATTACGATAGCTGATCGGAACGTAATGCCCGATCAGGGAAAAATTGGCATTTTCGGGTGTAATATTAGGGCCCTGAAATTCGATGACTCCATCCAGTTGATAAGGGAAATCCATCATTGAAAGTTGGATAGTTTTTGGGATGTCACGCAGTAAAATTTTCGGATTTGTGTCGTTCATGACATCTTTTGCTATGACTTCGAGAACGATGAAACCTCCTGAAAACATTCAATTGGGCCCACAAACAAGCTATAAAGTAACGATAAGAAAATGGTTTTGAAGTAGAACAAAATAGAACAGAGTATAGACATTGTTTACAAAAAATTTGTAACATATTCAATTATGCGATAAAAAAAACTTGAATTATGAGATGGTATTTTTTGTACTATTTTACTGTATATAAGAGTGCGGCAGCTCTCGCGCCACGTTTCCTTATTAATACTTGGCGTCAAGCCGCTGCCGCGCCTTTTGATGTTTGTTTTACTCATTTTCTTCTACGCTCATTTTTTTTTTTTCATTTTTTACCTGGTATTTCTAAATCGTGGGCTGCAACCTTGTTTGCAAAAACGCCCCTCTTCAAAGCTGCCAATACATCGCAGCAATTTTCCGCATAGACTCGTTACGGTTGTCTCACATGACAGCTGGTAGCAGCCCAGATCTTCGCGTCCATGTTTTTCAAAAATTTCGCATAAAATTTCGCTTCTTGACCGATAGGCTGCATTCGTGATGCCAGACGTTTTAACGCTTCCAACAAGAGCGAAAAACTTGGAAGAATCGCTATTTCTTTCGAAGACATCATGAAGAAAAACGTCGGAATCAATTGCTGCGGTTGAGAACAACTGGAAGACGGAATCAAATGCGCACGTATTCGACAGATCAATTCTTTGATTGCCTTTGCGGATTGGCTTAAGCTCGAGTTTATCGCCTGTTCTCGAAACGAGGGACTTTGCACAATTTTTCCTTAACAAGGAATTCGTTTGCCGGATATTTTTCGCGTAAGTATTTGCTGTTCTTTTTGAATTTGGTTGCCAAACCACCCCAGTCTTCAACAATTTTGGATTCTATTACTCTTGGACCGTTATTTTGGTTTCGGCAAGCGAGACAAATACGGCGTTGACCATATCCTTCGTCGTCGGCGTCACAAGCAAGAGAGCACGTGTCCAGTGCATGAACTGATATTCCGCACAGCTAAAATTCAAAGTGCCACCGTCACGAATACAATAAAAACTGAAACACATTGTACACACGGAGAAAATGAAAGCTCAAAGATTACTCCCGTTATAGCAATAGAAACGGAGAATAACCCTGCATTTTAAGTGGTTTCTAAAACACTTAGTGGTTGCTAAATGTAAATATTTATAAAAAAAAAAGAGGCAATCGTGTGTTTTTTTTATGAAAATTTACGTTTCACGCAGTAAAAATGGCCCAAAATTATAGGTTGTTCCCTATTTCTATTGCTGTAATGGTAATTAATTAATTTTTATTCTTTTCATGTATCGATAGAACCTGATACTCACAATGCATTTGTGTGCGCCATTCGGCATGTCATTGTTCAGGCACGCTGGGCATTGCAGATTTTTTTGTCGCATATCTTCATTGTTTATTGACAGTGTGGTGTCACATTTTCGTGCCCCATCATTTTTTTTTGATTGTCGTCATACCTCTGTGGCTCGTCACTTTCTGAATTTTCGTAGTGAACTGCGTCTCGCTCGTCATTCACTGTGGATTCCTCTTCGATGTCGGCCAAAAGCTCGTCGCGTACCTCTGGCTCACATTCGACTATCTCGGCTGCCAATTTGACTAACGGATCTTTGAGTTTCGTAATGCCCGTCAAACTTTCCAGATGGATGAACGCAAATTCATCGACCCGCATTGGAACGGTTTCGTCTTTTAAGAGAAGATGCTTAATATTTTTAAACTCCGATTCCACGCAAGCACTGGAAGCTTGGATCCTTCCATAACCGAAATTGTTTCGAGCTATACACGACCACAGCGGTAGCCATTGGCAGTCATTGACAAGCCGTTCTGTAAGCCTTGGAAGGAAATGGGCGTTCACTCTTGAACCCTCGCGGTTTGCGATGTCGCGTTTAACCGTGTTCAAAATGTCCGTCGCCCACTGATACCATTTATTTTTTGTAAATGGATGAAGACATTGATCGTCTTCCCGTTCCTCCACGATCTCTTCTTCCGGTTCGTTTATCTCCGTGTTGCTTTCGGCCGCGGTGAGTGTGTTGGACATGACCTGTCGGATCAAAAGAATTCATTTATTGCTGTTTAAATTTGCATAGTCAGGCGTGCGAACAACCTAAAACAATAACTGTGGGGAAAACCCGACGTGACAGTTTAAAATTTCGCCACTTTGCGAGAAACGCATAAAACAATATTGTACCTCGAGCAATGNCATTGACAAGCCGTTCTGTAAGCCTTGGAAGGAAATGGGCGTTCACTCTTGAACCCTCGCGGTTTGCGATGTCGCGTTTAACCGTGTTCAAAATGTCCGTCGCCCACTGATACCATTTATTTTTTGTAAATGGATGAAGACATTGATCGTCTTCCCGTTCCTCCACGATCTCTTCTTCCGGTTCGTTTATCTCCGTGTTGCTTTCGGCCGCGGTGAGTGTGTTGGACATGACCTGTCGGATCAAAAGAATTCATTTATTGCTGTTTAAATTTGCATAGTCAGGCGTGCGAACAACCTAAAACAATAACTGTGGCGAAAACCCGACGTGACAGTTTAAAATTTCGCCACTTTGCGAGAAACGCATAAAACAATATTGTACCTCGAGCAATGCTGTCTCTGTCAACTTTAAAATTGGAAAACGATTTCAATTAAGGGTGAAGTCGAAATTGTAATTACCACAAGAAGAATGTCGTAAAAACAGAGTGACAAAAACTATAACGACAGCTCATGTATTTTTTTTTTCTAATGAAATTTTCTTTTTTTTCGACAACTATATGTCCTTTCAAATAGTTTTGACAGATTCATTTTTGTGGAATTAGATAAATTATTGAAATTAAAGAGTATTTACGATTACGGACATAAATTGTTTAGATGTGATGCATATGTGAGTGCGCATATTTATACTTACGTTTTTTTGTGTTTCACACGAATTTACAGTACCGTCATCGCAGGTCCCTTCTGTTTCGCTGTTTGCAATAGTCAATATTGCTTGTAATATTGTCCGAGAGAGTTCAATATTTGTACTCAATATGAGTTACCCGATGCAAGCAAGATAAAATTGCTTTATTTTTGGCCGGAGATCTTTCAAAAAGTTGGCATATTTTTTGATGAAGTGTGCTACATCGATTCGAATGTAGTAGGGTGGGGGTGGTGTTGCAATGCAGGCATCGGCATACTCATTCACCGTTTTTGATGCAGTGAAAGCTCTCACTGCAGCTCCAAGAAGAGCTCGCGATACATCGCAAACGGCTTCTTTTGGCGTTGGCAATCCGGGTTGTTCGAGCCATTCACTCAACCAAAAACTAATGGTCGCCGTGTTATGTTTTTCGACTCAGTGGCATCGACTGCCACGACAGTCCCTTCCATCGCAGAAATCGTACGATATAACGTGTTCTGGTGCTTGGTGGTATAATGGACGTAGAAGGGATCCAGACTAATCGCATGGATAGTGCTCTTCATAGAAGCATATTGCATGAGTGGCAGAGCTTTTATGGGATCTCGATCGATGCGCTTTGATTTTCTTAGTTCATACTTCGCAGTTTTTAATACCGCTGACGATGGTATTATCGCAGGCTCAGGATCACCTTCCTTCATTAGCGAATTGGCCTCGTCAATCCGATAGCGATATGCTGACTTGTGCGCAAGCTCTTCCGCTACAGCCTGTCTTTTGGGAGCTCTCAAGTACCTTTTACCGCATTGTAGGCCTTCTTTCCCTGGTGTCGTCTCACACCGTATTTCGACGATAGCGTTCTTCCTTCGGAGATGACACTCGATTTTAGAGCCGCATCGGCAATGACCGACTACATTCCCTGATTCTTTATTGGCACAGATGTAGTGGTACTCGAAATAATAACCGCACGATGATCGACTTTCATCCCAAATTCGGCGCGAAAAAAAGTCTTGCCATATACCTGTAAACGTAAACGTCATAATATAGCAATTATTTGAAAATTTGCTCGATACGTTCAAGCACGAGAATCGTGGTGGGATAAGAATACTCATTCTGCCGCTCGTGTGTGTATGTTTTTTTTTTAGCGATTACAGAATTAATGGCAATCAATAGCAATGACATGGAATTTTACGAATACTGAAAAACAAGAGTGTACTTTTAACATTATCACGTTGTTCAATGAAAAACTATTGTAAGAAAATTGTCTGGGAAGTTTAAAAACCGAGTTTACTCTAAAAAGAAAAAATAACTTCTCTAAAAACGGAGTTTTTTGTGCCATGTGAAGCTACAGTGGAACGAAATACATGAAATCTAAAACAATTGCCAATTTGAAGCACGACAATTTGACGAAAGACCTGATCAAACCGAGTTTTATATTAATCTGCAAAATCAATTTGGGCCCTAAAAATGAAATTCTCATTCGCATACCAAATAATCTATTTTTTCTGTTTGATGTAAATTATCTCAAATTAACTCGAATCGACAGCGCGACAACATTCCAGATCCTATATTTTATGCAATTGATCAATTGCTAATGAAGTTATTTACTTTTCGTTTAAGGGGGAGACCAGGTTATGAGGCCGAAATTTTAGTGTTTTTCGTGAATTTTTTTGAACAATGGAGGAATAATCAGAAAATTTTTAAACTTGGACGGTATTTTATCAATGTTTTGAAGTACACTTTAGAATTTTTTCAAAAAATTCCCGCAGGAATTAGTGGCGTTAGAACATACTGTCCATGGACAATTGCCATTCCGAATATTTTGCTTGCGGGAATTCCTGAAGTCGCAATTTTCATCTATAATCATCACTTTTTTTTTTCGTTAACAACATATTTCCCAAGAATATGAACCTAATTCTGAAATTCTATTGTTATTAAAAATATATTTTTTATATGCAAAAAAGGTGAATTTTTTTTTACAAAACATTACATTGTGTTCAAACACCTCAAAAACATGCAATTTTCAATTTTTTTTATCACAGTTAGGTTCATATTCTTAGGAAATGTGTTGTTAACGAAAAAAAAAATAGCGATGATTATAGATAAAAATTGCGATTTCAGGAATGCCCGCAAGCAAAATACTCGGAATGGCAATCGTCCATGGACAGTACGTTCTAACGCCACTATTTCCGGCGAAAATTTTTTGAAAAAATTCTAAAGTGTACTTCAAAACATTAATAAAACACCGTCTAAGTTTAAAAATATTCTGATTATTCCTCCGCTGTTTAAAAAAATTCACGAAAAAAACCAAAATTTCGGCCTCCTAAACTGGTCTCCTCCCTTAAATTCAAACTACTCGACGACAATTTTTTTTTTTAATCATCTCTTTAATCATCTAATATTTACCTTCATTTAATGCTACGTCAACTTTTATCGATAGAAAGCATGTTTTTCAGACTCTTGAAAGTAGCCAACCTTCTCAATGCCATTAAACTTACCCGGTTTCATTTTCAAAACTTCTCGTTCAATGCCCTTTTTTGGTCCGTTTTTCTGAATCCTACCATTTGCTTTCAAAACGTGTACTTTTTTTATGAGTAAGTCATCAAAATCTGATGCTGGAACGTGCAACATGAATACGGAACCCCCGTTTTTTTCAAATGACAAATTGAAAGAATCATCTGTCCCTGTTGCGTTGGACTGATCGATCGAGTTTTGGTTGATATCATTTTCATTAAGCTCTGTTGCACCGTCATTATTTAAAAGTGATCGAACATTATCTCTGTTGCATGCAACGAACGTGTACAACGCGGCGGCCGATTTAAGTCCGGCGCATTCGTCGGAAATTTTTTGCCACACCGGGTGAATCTTTGACGCTATTTTTTTTGTATTTTTATCGATAAGAATTTCTTCTTTGTATTGCAGAACTTTTTCCACAATTAATTTTGTATCGTGCGTTTTCGGCCTGCCTCGCTTCACTATTTCTTCTTCGTCTGCCATTGCAAAAACAAAAAGCCTACACCGACGAGATTCTCAATGGTCAGGGCAAGGATAGCATGGGCGGAAAAATCTGAAAATGAAATTATATTTTGATTGCACATACAAACACGAAGTCGTCGTTACATGTTAGGGAAGTAGGAGTTCACTAGAGAGGGACTATAAGCATGGGACTCCCTGCGTGACGCACCACTCAGGCGAACGTTTCAAGAGATTTTTATGACTTAAAATTTGTAAACAGATTTTTTACCAAAAGATTTTCAATTATTTTACCTGGATCAATAGGCGATATCATGGTGGTATATTTGAAAGCACGACCTGATACGAAACACGATCTTGAAAAGTGAAATTCACAATGTAACCAACAACGAAACGCTTGGTTGCCCGCCTGATCTGCCACTGAATCGATCGAAAATTTGGAGAGATTCTCACAAAAAAATCTTCGTTAAGAGTTTATTTATCACGAAAGATTTTTCACTATTTCACTTGTTTTAATTCAATGCACAATATTACGGTTGATTTTTTATAGGCAGCTCTCGATACGAAACACGACCGATCACGAAACGACGGATCTATTACTGAACACGAAAACAATAACAAACGCTCGACTTCTCACCCGATGCCCCGCCCAGTCGAACATTTCTTTACATTGTTAGAAAAACGTTCGCAGACCGTTTTTTTTTTTCAGAAAAAAGATATTCTTTTATATTGTTATTTTTCGTTTCGTTTATAGATACTTGATGTCACTCTCCATTTTCCGAATTCGTAATTTGGTCATGTCTTAAGTCAAAGTCTAAACGCGGAACGATATTTCGAAGCAATTACAATGCAACAAACCGGAAACCGAAACAAAAACACTGCTCGGTCTCACACGAGGAGCGACTGCGATCCTCTGCGCCACGCGGCGGCCGGAAAGCGAAGCTTTAGCACTCGATTTACGATTTTATTTCTATGTAAACGCGCATATTCGATCCTCG
This sequence comes from Hyposoter didymator, assembly GCA_037952995.1. Lineage (NCBI taxonomy): Eukaryota > Metazoa > Arthropoda > Insecta > Hymenoptera > Ichneumonidae > Hyposoter > Hyposoter didymator. The sequence continues at coordinate 357,047 of JBAJMU010000010.1, read as the reverse complement.
AAATTTGGCGTGTATACATCTTCATGTATTAATATTTTTGTTCTCATTTGAGTTGAGTTCGAGTAAAAGTAACCATGCACGTAGGACAAGGTTTATTAAACAATGATGAGCAATATAAAAAGGAGAAATTATATAGAATAATATTCTGAACACTTGGAACTGGACTAACGTCAGTACTGAACATACTTTTGTCCAAGTATTGAATTCTTCCGTTGATCAATACATAATAATCTGATGCGTTCGGTAAATGAATCAACTGATTTTTCTCCACTCAATTATTTTGAAGGAACTCAAACTCGATCAAGAACATAAAATACAATTTAATTCTAATTTTCTCAATCACGCGAATTTCTCAATTCGCTTGATTCACTTATGACATTTATAATATAAAAAAAAAAAATAGTTGAATTATTCCTTCTATAATCAAAATAAAATAACTTTGCAAAAGTAAAAAAATGAACGCCAAGTATTAAAAAAGGATTGAAATCATTTTTTTAAGCCAAGAAAAATAAACCGGCGACAACAAAAACTTGGGGTGCATGGTTAAGAAAATAAGCATTTGTTTAATCTTCCCGGGCTTATTATTTTCTTAACGAAGCACCCCAAGTTTTTGATGTCGCCGGTTTATTTTTCTTGGCTTAAAAAAAATGATTTCAATCCTTTTTTAACAGTTGGCGTTCTTTTTTTCACTTTTGCAAAGTTATTTTATTCAGCATTCATTTCTTTCTGGAAGGTCAATTTTTTTTTATCAAGCGTCGCGGCAGCGGCTTTTAACGTTACAATATGATATGTAAACAACAATAACAACGAAAACGGCAAGGACGGCGCGGGCCGCGGAAGCGGTAAAGGGAGAGAGACAGCGCTATAGGCGCGGCGGCGTTAGAGGGAAAGAGAGGCCCGATATAATCTGTCTCTCTCGCTCAGGGCGCGCGAACAGTGGGGATACCGCGTTCAGCGGAGCGAGTGACGTCACAGGCCAAAAATGTCCACCAGTCTCCCAAAGGACGTATGTCCAAGCGTCAACAAGCGCGACTTACGCCCTTCCGACTCCAAGAAGCTCTGAGAAACAGAAAGCGGCCCAAACCGCGCGACCAAAATTTTCAATGTTAGATTCCTTTGGATTGGCTGAACGGATTTTGTTCCACCAAGGACCATTCGAAAGATAAAAAATCGTAGAAAATTCAAATCTAATATGAAATTTTTCTGACCCCCCGTTTTCCCGTAAAAACGATTTAAAGTTTCTGTGACGTCATAAGACGCCTATTTTATTGTATATAAGAGTGCGGCGGGCTCGCGCTACGTTTTTTTTAAATACTTGGCGTCGAGCCGCTGCCGCGACTCTTGATGAATTGACGAAAAAAGGACATGGAAGATTTCCAATCATTTTTTTAACGAGAAAATACTTGTCCTTAGAGGAAAAGGCGGTGCGAGGAAGGCAGGAAAAAAGGAGGTGAAAATGGGCAAAGTGAGGAAAGAAACAGAAGAAAAGTGAGGAGAGGGAAGTAAAAGTGTGTGGGAGTGTAGTTAAATAATCGGTGGAGTCAGAAAATGGCACAGAAAGAGGGAAAAAGCAGTCAAGTGGAAGCAGAGAAAAAGTGAGGTTAGGCAATGGAACATGGTGAGGGGAGGGCGGGGAAGGGACAAGGAAGAACAGTGGCGACGGTAAGAGATGCGGAAGAATGGTGAAGCAGTGCAGCGAAAGAACGCGGAAAAGGCCGAAGATTCTCGAGCGAGAAGATGGTTGAGTTAAGGACGGTTAGCGGAGAGAGGGGACGCCGACGAGCCCAAGCTTGGGAAGGGCGTAGAGTGGAAAAAGGAAGAGGAGAGGGAGATGAAGACGCAGCAGAGACGAGGCAGAGGGAGCCTGTAAGAGTGAGAGAGAGAGGAAGATATAGGGAGACGCTCGAGTCGGCGCAATAACGGCCGGCGTCTAGGGCGAGGAGGAAATCTCAGTGTGTTGGAAACACGTGGTCAACAAGTTGTTTTTTGTTTCGGCAGCAGCATTCGTGTCGAGAGTGTGGTGAGCCGAGACAAAAGATACAAAATTAAGTTAAAAGTGGAAAAAAAGTGGAAATAAGAAAACAAAAATGAAACTAAATGCAGGTAATGCATTGGTCAAGGCAGTACGTGCATTGGTGAAGGAAGTAAGGGAAATAAAAGAGATCATGAGAGAAGAAAGGGACATGCCGAAGTATCAAGGACAAAGAGTGGAAAAAGAAGAGGATGTGAGGGAAAAACATGGCACACCGAAGGAAGAAGAGGAACAGGAACGAGATGCAGCGGGCAAGTGCGAAGCGAAGAAGATGGAGAAAAGGTTCGAGGAGTGCCAAGGGAAGGAAGAGAAAGGAGACAAAGAAGAAGAGAGCAGGCGAATGAAGACGGACATAGCGGAAAAAGGGAAGAATGGTGTAGACGAGAGAGAAAAAAAGCTAAAGGACGAAGGAGAAAAAGAAACAGATGGAGACAGAAGGAAAGAAGAGGACAGCGAGGGGGAAGAGACGAAATGTTGGAACGAGATAATGGAAGAGGAGAGCGAGGGAAGTGAGGAAGAACCTGAGAGGAAGAAGATTCGACGGCGGGCAGTGAGGAAGAAGTTACGACGGCGGACAGTGAAGAAGAGGAAGGGGAGACGACAGCGGGTAGTGAAGACGAAGGAAAAGAGGACGAGAGAGAGAGGGAAGGAAGAAAAAGACAAGAAGAGGAAGAAAGTGGAGGTTGGAAGACGAATTCACGAAGGATAGCAGAGGAAGAAAGGAAGAAGAGGGCGATGGAAAGAGAAGAGGAAAAAAAATGGGAGAGAGAACTTGAGGAACGAAAGAAAAGAAGGAAGAATGTATGTTTGAGGGGAAAGGGAAAAGCGGAGGATAGGAAAGATAGAAACAGAAAAGACATTGGAGGACGGGATAGGGAAAAAAATGGGGATCGAGAAAATTGTAAAGGGGAAACAATGTGGGGAATATGCTTTGGTGATTTTGGAAATGAAGGAGGAGAACGATAAAAAAGAGCTGTTGGAGAGAAGAAAAGAGATGGAAGAGATCGGCATAGAGGTGTGGGAGGATTTAACATGGTTGGAGAGGAAAACGAAATTTTTGATGAAAAAAAGGGCGGCAGAAGAAAGGATGAAAGGAAAAGAGGTAAAAAAGGTAGTGGTGGAGGGAGGGAGAGGGCTGTGGATTCAAGGCGAGAGGTGGGTGATTGATGAACGTAGGGGGGAGTGGAAGAAATTAAAAGAAAAGGATGAGACCGAGGAGGAGATGGGGAGGTTGTGGGAAAAAAGCGAAAAGGAGGAAAAGACTGGGTGAGAATAGGTGAAAGGCTGAGTCGAAGTAGTGAAGATAAAGTATAAAAAATGTAAATGTTTCAAAAAGAATAGTGGGGATGGAGGAAACGGAGAAAGAAAGATGTGAAGGGAAATGGGAGAAGAAAGGAGTTATTTGTAAGGAGTAGATTCATAAGAAGGGCGAAAAAATGTAAATATAGTTGAAAATATGGTAGATGGATAAGAAAAGAGAGAAATGTACAGGCGTTTGTAAAAATAAGATTTGTAAGAAACTTTTTAAGTTGTACAAATAAAATTCCATTGATTGATACTTGTCCTTAGAAATCGCCCTTTGTTTTCCAGTTTCCAATGTCAATGTGAATGTGCTTCCAATGTGTTTCCAATGTCAATGTGCTTAAAATGTCCCAAAACATCGAAAAATCGTATATAGAAAAAATTTCCGGATGTGTCCGGATACCAATTCTACGGCATTGTTGAGTTTGCATAAAAAGGGTGTCAACGCTTCAACTTCCGCAAATTTTAAGATTTATTGCGAATTGTTTTCATTTCATTATTTATATTTAATATGATGATTTTTCGAATTTTACGAAAACCTAAGTTTTTTGTATAATTGTCCGACCGCTCTAATTTCTGCAAATTTTGTAAAATATTTTATATAAGTCTGTACTTCCTCTGCACTTTTTAGAAAAGTTGTCGAAATTATATAATTGAAATAGAAATAAATAAAAGAAAACGCTGCAAATTGAAATTTACAAATTGCTTTCTCAAGATGCTCAAGATGCACGATGCCCGCTCAAAGGTTCCTCTATGCGGAAGCCAAAATGAAAAATATAGTTCCTCATAGAGGAAGATTTTAACATCGTGCATCTTGAGCCTCTTGAGGAAGGAATTCGCAAATTTCATTTTGCAGCGTTTTTTTCTCCAAAATATGCATCTCATAAAAAATTCAGTAAAATGTGTTTTTTTTTTTTTCATAATACATTTCTTTACCACACAAGTTTGCACCTCTTTCTTATCAGACGCGATGATTGAGGGTTTTTCGGAGACAAAAAGATGGAGTAAAACTTTCAAACAAAGAGCGTGCTGTCCGGCAGTCAACTCGGGAAAGATTTTGGGAACTGCAAATGACTTTTTATGATTCCAGGGACGTATTCCCAAGGAGCTTTATCTTGCAAGTCTTCCTCGGTTCGTAAGTGCATGACGCTATTCTCAGCCTCAGCCGCTGAGGTTTGTAGTCTCGAATTTCGTGTCAATGCGTTTGGATCAGATTTCCCAGCGAGAATTTCAGAAATATGGTCATTAGTGACGAGCGGTTCAAACTCTTCGTGCAGGTCAACGAAGGGATCATAGAAATTGCCTCTCAACGCTTTGTACAGCGTGTTTATATATAAGATGATTCATTCGAACAGCTGAGGCGATCGAGAAAATAAAGCTCGAACTGAGATATTGGACAAAACAAATATATTAAATTACATGAAAATAATACGTACTTACTTCCGAGTACTTACGGTCTCAACGCTGTACGATTTGCATCTCCAAAACGCAGAACACGATCCTCACACTTATGAAGTAGCACTATATTTCAGTCTCTTTCGGTTAGACTTCGGTGATCTTATGCTCTACTCACTTGACACGCGTCGGCAGAACATTCCAAATTTGAATCATCGTAATAAAGTCGAAAATTGTTTAATATTGCGTGTAGTTAGCCCATAAAAAACACACAATATAAATCGAATGGGTTTTTGATAGGATATTTCATCAAGCTATCTAATGTTGCTAGCTTGACTAGCGTAGGCATACATTTGTAAATTTTAATGTTTTTGAAAAGAATAATTCGGTAACAAAATTTCAATTAAACATATGAGCAGCTTGTGAATTATCTCATAAATGTTTGTTTTTCACCCAATGCTCCGCCAACTTTTGACACGTATGGGCAGCGCATTGTAAATGTTGTTTTTCTGGAAATTCTAAAGGAGCACAAAATTCTTTAATCCAACACATAATTAGCCCATTAAAAGCACATAATTTCTATATACTCGGTTTTTTTATAAGACATTTTTTTCAAGCTAGTGTTCTGCTAACTTGACAATCGTGGGCAGCAATTTCCAAGTTTTAATGCTTACGGAAATAGTAATGAATTTTTTAAAAAAATCTTTTCAACATATGAGTGGCACGTAAAAAGCCCGTAATTGCTGTGCAACGATTTTTCTCCTTCACATTTTTTTTAACACACCACTCTGCCAACTTGACACGTGTGGGCGGAAAATTCGAAATTTTACTCATTCCGATAACGCCCAAAATTTTTCAATAGCATGTGTAGTTAGCCCATAAAAAGCACATAATTCATGTGTTATTGGTTCTTCGATACGATATTTTATTAAGATAGTTTTCTGCTAGCTTGCCTAGCGTGGGCAGAAATTTGTAAATTTCAATATTTTCCGAACGAACAATGAGGTAAAAAAAATTTCAATTCAACATATCAGCACCACGTAAAAAGCCCGTAATTTCTATGCAATGATTTGACTCGTAAATGTTTTTTTTCATCCAATGCTCTGCCAACTTGACACGTGTGGGCAGCGCATTTTAAATGTTCTTTTTCTAGAAAATCTATAAGAGCACAACATTTTTTAATAGAGCACATAATTAGCACATAAAAAGCACTTTATTCCTCATTATTGAAAATATAGTTTTTGAAACTTCGCTCTGCTAGCTTTACCTACGTTGAAAAATGTAAATTTCATGTGAAACCATTAATTGATTCCGTAGTTGCGGACTAATTATCAAAAAATCAACATAGAAAAAGAAATAAACATAGGACTAACCGTCCTATTTTTCATAGTTGCATAATTTTTTGCACCGTGCAAATGTTAATTTATGACGTAAGAGCGTAATTACATTTATTACCTTCAGTTTTTTTTTCCCGGTGACGAACCTCCGTCTTTTTCATCCTCATGAGGAGGCGGCGTAAAGCATCTTTTTTTTGGATTTCTTTTTTTGGGGGTTGGTGCTTCGGGCACTCGAGAAAGCTGCTTATTCTTATTTTTTTTTTTTAATGTCTCGTACGTTTTGTTTATGAGATCAAGGGCGTTTTAGTGTTTCTCGTGTTCAAGTGTTTCAGATCGGGCAAGGAAGGAAAGTATTTTACATCACGCGGTACCTAATTACGCACCCCGTAATATAAAATTTCGTAACACGCGTACGAAAAATCTTTTTCTGACTCGTGTGATTCTCACACTCGTCAGAAAAAGGTTTGTCCAGTGTCCTCTCACGTACCGTTTCGATTGTTTAAAAAAGTTATAGATTATTCTGCATTAATATATGTTCCGGCTGTTTTTATTAATTCTTAAAGCCTCAGACAATCTTGATTTTTGCATTCTTTCATTTGCGAACTCTTGATTTTTGCATTCGTTCGTTTGCGAACTTTTGATTATAATTTCCGAGGATGATGCGACATTCCTCGTGCGTCATTTGCTAACGTTACGCGAAGGTTACCGAAAAAAACTTTAGCACTTTCAGATAAAAATTAAATGACATGGAACCTGATTATTGAACAAAGCCAGACATATTGTGAAATAACGATTATATTGTTCTCGACTTATCAGATTTCAGTAAGACTTCACCCGTGTACGCGGCCCCCTGCCAAAAAAATTTGACAATAGTTCCTTTCGTCGGTGGATTTTTTGCGTCGAGAATCACATCTTTGTTAGGTATTTGACAAAAAAATTTGTCGTCCTCGCACTCGATTATGAACATCTTGACTTTTTGTTCAAGCATAAACAATGATGGTTTTTATTGTTGAAAAGTCAGGTTAAGTACGCGCGTACACGCCGCCGAAAACACGAACTCTATTCACCGCACTGTACTGGTAGAATAACACCACCTCCACTTTTCTTCTTTGTTCTTACGAAGGGCACGTGCGCCAGTCTTCAAATTCTTCTAGAAAGACTGATGTGCATTGTATCGATAGTCGGTAGTTCACGAGAATCCGGCCATATCCTTCTCTCTTCTGTGTTCGACCGTTCACAATAGTCGATCTTCCTCGCACACTCGTATCGGGTGTATGCTCCCATGCGCGCCATTCTGTCGAAGTCGCGACGGTGGCGTTACCTCGGGCTGGAGGAGAGTTAAGAGTGAGACAGCTCTTCCAATCGCCCAAACAATGTAAATAATCAGTGCGTGCGAGGGAGAGAGATAGAGAGAGAGAGAGAGAGAGACGGCCGAGGTTACGGAAGGACAAATTCTTTTTACATGTAAACTATATAGAATACACATGAAGAGCACATATTTGTCGGGAATTTTGTTCGAATTTGAAGAAACAGTGAACGCACAGTGAACATAACCTATATAATTGTATTAAAAATAAAAAGTGACATTTCCCGGGAAAATGTCGTCGGATGGTAATGCTCGACTCCACTCACCTGTTCCGACCAAAAAATATAAACTCTACAAGTCAGATCCATCTATAACGGTAAGCTATTCTTAAATTTCAATGTAAAAGTGTACATAAGACTCTTGAAGTTATTTCGTAATTTCGTTCGATGTGCGATCCCGAACGTTCTCAATATTTTTGTTCAATTTCTGACGCAAGAAGTTCGAAGAAATCTCTTGGAAAATCATAAGACTTGAACAGTAAAATTTTTCCATGATATGTGTTTGAGTACCGAAAAGTAAAAAAGGTACCGACATGGACTAAATTAATCGACAGCAATTAATCCATATAATTCCTAATTATACTTGGCACGTGATTAAACCGAAATAGCATGTCGAAATTTTTCCGCCATGAAAAAGTAAAGTCTTGTGATTGAAAAATCTATAATTACAAGGAACAAGAAAAAAAATATTGCGAATAAATTTAAATTTACGATAACTTCACAACGGCAAATAAATATGATAAAAAAATCCCTCTACATGCGAAAAAAAAATCGATTGATATTTTATGAAAATTGAATATTCGCAATCAATTGTGATACTCATATAATATTTATCTGTCCAAAATAGAACTGCGGTGTTGTGTTTTGTTTATATGTAAAATATGTGTGTTTTTATGGACATTTAGGTTCCGTTAAGGACGTTGTCAAGATGGGAAAAAAATGAATCTTCATCTAGTGATGATCGGAGTGACCGCGATGCGCAAAATTCACCGTGCACAGCCGAAAATGCTCCCAACACATCAAACCACTCTGCCTCTTAGACCGAGAGTTTCCCCATCGATTGTTCTCCGGATGCCGATATTAATATTTCTGGTACCGAGCTGTTGGATCACCGTAATGCCGATGAGATTAGCGAACGAAATGAAAATTATTTTGGGAGCGGCGATGATGATAATCAAGCGGAAGATAAAAATGCAATGAGCGATTGTGATGAATTATATGAAAACAGCACGGTATCGGTAGATCAAGCCGTTTTTAATTTATTGGATTTTTACGATAAACATAATGTGACGAAAGCTGCATTGAATGAGTCTTTACAAATGCAACTTAAAATTATGCCAAAAAATAATCGCATGCCAAAGACCTTGTTCAAACTTTTACAATACGTAAAAAGAGTTGCACGGCCATGCAGAGTAATTAAGCATTATTATTGCCAGAAATGTTCACAATATATTGGTGTCGATGATGGTAACTTGCTAAAATGCTCCGTGTGCAATACTTTTGACAAAAAAGACACATGGCTGTTCTTTGAATTTGATATTTTTGATCAAATAAAATTCCTGTTCGAGAATAATAACCTTGCCCGGAAGCTGAAACCACCTCAGTTGTCAAATACCAGCAATAACATTTCTGATATAACCGATGGCTCTGAATACATTAGAGTCAATACGTGTCCGCATCGAAATAAAAATGATTTAACATTAATTCTCAATACTGATGGGTTGTCTTTAGTAAAGAGGGCTAAAAGTAATTGCTGGCCATTGATGTATATGTAATGGCCGGGTCGCGAGGGTGAAATAATAATGTTAATGAAATAAATGAGAGAATAAATGTGGTTATTGGTGAAATATATTAAGACTTGGTATAAATGAGGGAGTGCACAAGGTATAAGTGGTTCGAAGGATGGTGAAGACCTGAGGAGTCGGGGATTAGAATAAAGGAGAATGATTTGGTGAAGTGGTAGTGGGGAGATGAAGTGGAGGAGAAGTTGAGGCTCGTGGGACAAAGAAGTGCTGAGGAATGCGGTGATAAGATTAGGATGCTGAGCTAGGAGTTTGAGTGTGCGAAAGAGTTAAGAACGGATGTGAGGTATCGGGTACGAATGTGGGAAAGAGTTTGGAGAAGAATAAAAGATATAGGCTGCTACCGTGACATATACAATTGCAGAGCTTCCGCAAAAAAATAGAGAATCGTTTGTAATCATTGCTGGTTTATGGTATGATAATGAGTGTAAGCCACCGATGAATGTCTTTCTCAAACCACTTTGTATAAAATTAAAAGAGTGTCTTACTGAAGGTGTAAATTGGGTTGATCCACAGACTGAACAGGCCATGAATTCAAAAATCGTCGCTTCTTTAATTATAGCTGATGCGCCGGCGAGAGCCCAAATTCAAAATATTATGAGTTTCAATGGGCGTTATGGCAATATTAGCGAGATACGAACTGTGCAAGCAAAAAGATTGTAGGGAAAAAAACTTGTCGAATCTATCCGTTCACGGTTGATTCTAATATAAGAACTGGGAAGAGAATGGAAGAACAAGCCCCCAAATTAAGAAAGAAATCAAAAGAAAAAAATCACATTAGAGGAGTGAAGGGTTGTTCTATTTTTTCCTGTTTGCCTTACATGGATATTGCAACATGTGTTTTACCGGAGTACATGCATTCAGTGCTACTTGGTGTTATAAAACAATTTATTAACATATGGTTTTAAAAAAAAGGCCCGTGGAACATTAAAGAGCACAGCGTAGAAATGGACGTTTTCATATCAAATATTCGACCTCTTCAAACATTCTGTAGATTACTATGCAAATTAACAGAGTACCGGTTCTACAAAGCTTACGAATTTTATAATGTTTCATTTTTTTATTCTCTGCCAACGCTCTGTAACTATTTGCCGGATAAATACTTACAAAATTGGATCCTCTTGATTAAAGCTTCGTTCAATTTACTCAAAGATGATATTGCGCAAGCTGACCTTAGGAAATCGGAAAGCTTATTGGAATTATTTGTAAGTCAAATCGAGAGTCTGTACACCGATAGAGAATTCAGCTATAATACTCATCGGCTTTTACATTTATGTAACTCTATGCGTTCAACGATGGGGGCCATTGTGGGCAACGTCAGCATTTCCTTTTGAAAACTATAATGGCTTTATTTCAAAATCTGCACATGGCTCGAAACACTTTGGTCAAGAGATTGTGAATAATCTAGAGATTGCAGGAGGAACTCAAATTTCCAAGAATCGTGTAATTGAGGCCGAACGTAATGCCAGAGCGAAGACGGACGTACCGAGATTTGAAGTTCTTGGAACAGAGATAAAAAATGTTGATCTAGACGATTTAGGACACGATCTATTTTCCGATTGGGCACTTGAATTAAAAAACTCGCGCTTTTTCGCTCAAATGAGAATACATCAAGAAATGTATACTTCCGAAATCTATAAGGTAACAAAAACTAATAACCATACCGTCCAGGTAAAAACGTCAGATAATACAAGTTGTTACGGATCCATCCGCTTTTTCGTCGCAACCCAAAATGATTTTTATTTTGTTATTCACTGCTATACGGTCGAACATTTAAAAATGTTCTATCATTTAAAATCAGAAACAAAAATTGACCACGTAATTCCCATCCAGCCGAGCGGCCAATTTTTATTATTGAGCTTAAAAAATATATCGGCAATTTCCCAACTTCTGAGAGTTGGTCATTATATCTGCTGGAAACCAAACACTTCGGTTACAAACATTTGGTAAAAAATATTTGTCGTAACAATATAAATGTCAAGCCGCACCTGTTAGGCGTGCGAGCTATATATGATAAAAGGGAATTTCAGTGCCGCCAGCAGTAGCTAGATCCAATTCAATATAATCAAAATTAAATGGGAAAAATACCGTTTTTTATGTATACGCGCGCAGAATTGTTTTATGCATAGATGTATATATGTGGCGTCTGCCAAATACGCGCACCAGCGCGAAGTAGAATCGACGCAAACAATTGTCGGCGATTATCGCCTAATTTCGGGAATAATCGCCAGCGCGTTCCCCCACTCCAGTGGGTTGAACGACAAGAGCGAGGATCCTTCGCTCTCACTCGATCGATCAAGAGACGCGGTGGCGGCTCGACGCCAAGTATTTAAAAAAAA
>JBAJMU010000010.1:326851-341320 GCA_037952995.1 Hyposoter didymator | reverse complement strand
ATAAAAGGGAAAGCAACATTTCAACGCACCAGTCTGCGATCCGACACTTAGAGGATCACTCTGCGATCAGAAATCATAATAATCATTGGTCTCGAGGCAACTATCTCGATTGTAATAAACTATCCTACAATAAACCTATTAGTTAAGACCGACAGTGTTGAGTTGGAGATTTACTCAAGCTTGGCAATATCCCGAACTATTCGTCCTTGCAAACTCGCCCCCACGTGACGATTTGCACGGGCACAACACTTGTTCGGTGATTTAGACGTGTGATAAATTGGTTTGTGATATTTTTTTTTGTGATATTTTTGTATTGGATATTTTTGCTGAATATTTTTGTCTGTGATATGGTGTCGTAGAACCGGATGTTCTTGATCACTTCTGTGTAGGTTTTCCCGTCTTCCGGTCTTATGAGCACTGCTTCGGCTCGCGGCTTTCTCCTGGCTTGCCTCCGTCCTTCCTGCATTGTCGGGGCTGATCTTTTCTCTTTTGCCGTTGGGCGCTCTTTATTGCTCGTTGACTCTCTCCTGGTTTTCCTGACGTTGGATTTGTCCGAGCCTCCATTCTCTTTCCGTGACCGAACTTCCTGCCATTCGCTTTCTAAGGCGTCTTGTTTGTGCCTCTTGTCCGGCCGGGTAATACGAGTCCCCCCGCCTGGGCTATCGGTCGGTTTTCGTGACCGCTCGATTCCTCGGCTCGATGGTGGAGGGGCCAGCCGCTTGCCGAGCGTTGGGGGTGCCCGTAGTTCTCCCTGAATCCTCCTTTGGAGGCCTCTGGACGCGGAAATAGCGTCCAGAGACTCCTCTAGCTATTGTAACCCCTGTTTTATGTCGGTGTTGACATTCCTCTGCTTGGTTGCTGCCTGGATCATGATCTTTGCCAGGTTTTGTATTTTCCGCAGCTGCTCTTCCTGGGTAGAGTCTGCTTCCAATAGCTCCTTCTCAAGCTCGGCCCGGCGTTGGTCTGCTAGGACATTTCCTCCTTCGTTCGTAGTGGGATCTGCCTCGTTGATCTGGAGGTCCGCTACAACTGCATCGCGGTAGCTGGTTGACGACGTCTGAGAGCCCGTTGCTAAACTCCCCGAAGACGCCGGTACTGGGGATCCGACTCCCTGCACCGTAAGGTTTTTCTCGATGGTTGTGCTTTTCATTCTGAAAAATTTCCTTTTAGTCGCCTTTTACGACAGGGAGGAATTACCCTGGGCCTATTCTAACCCCGGCCTATTCTAAGGGGGAGATAGAGATAGGGATAGAGATAGAGATAGCGATAGAGATAGAGATAGAGACAGAGATAGAGATAGAGATAGAGACAGAGATAGAGATACAGATAGATATAGAGATAGAGACAAAGATAGAGATACAGATAGAGATAGACAGAGACGGGGACGAAGACGAAGAGAGGGAGAACGAGAGAGAGAGAGAACGAGAGATCAAGAGAACGAGACAACGAGACAACGAGAAAACGAGGCAACGAGACAACAAGACGACGAAACAACGCGCCAACGAAAAGACAGAAAGACATCACGTGGTCGTATGGTCGTAGCGCTCCAGAGCGTAGACCATACAGCCAAACTTATAATAATAACAACAGCAATGATAATCATAGAAAAAGGCGATAAAAACGATAACGGGAATAGAGACAAACTTTCGAGAGAAAAAAATATAAAAAAGGTGGAATAATGGGCGTGGGCAAAAATCATAGCAACAAAAAGAGAAATTGGATTAAATAAATTAGAATTTAAAAAATTGACATGTATTGAAACGTTTCGGTTTTGCGGGGGAGGCAATTTTCCGTCTCCTTCCTGTGAAACGGGGTTCGGACTCGAGGATGATTCCCAAATAGAAATAGGATGGGCTAGAAGGATGTTTTAGTTATCAAAAGTAAAGAAACATAATCAAATTAAAAGTACGGCAGCGTCTCTCACAATCGCGTAACTCCTTGGGAGTTATGCGTTGCCTCAGGGTGATGTGTGCGTGTCGTCAGAGAATGACGTGTACGACCCTTCATCATTGGCGTTCTTGAGAACATGAGAGAGATCGCTGCTGGAAGAAAATTTACAAATTAATAAAATATGAAATTTGGTGTGAGAATAATATAATTGAAAGCGGGTGAAGCCCTGTGCGGTGTTATTGTAGAAAGTTATTGAAGGATTGAGTTTCTTAGTGGAATTTAGCATTATTAGGCGGTCAAAGAGTTTGGGAAGATTAGGAAAGCAAGAAGGAGACAGAGTATCGCTTGACCGCGTACCTGTGTCTCTCGCGTACACACACAGAAGGTGCGTGTGACGTCACGGTCCGAGCGAAGGCTCGGAGAATTATAATTATGAGGACGAGAAGCGTCGAGTTTATAGATTTACCACGAGGCGCGAATATCTCTCGAAATATGTAAGATTTTGATTTAGAAAAGCAGCTGATAGAAAAGTGTTTAATTACGTAGCAAAGATTTAGTCTATTGTGAACTATTGTAAGAAAAATATTTTATGCAAAAGAGAAAATGAACGTAAAACGTCAGAGAAGCTGACGGGCAAATCGAATCAAACAATTCTTTGGAATTATTTGATTCACGCGGCGGACACTGAGTTGTCTCTCAGCTGGACGCTTGCTTGCCGAGTGCGGGCGTACGAAGCGTCAGAGAAGCTGACGTGAAAAGTTCGAATTAATCTTAATCTTTTGATTGATTAATTCTCATAGCAGGCGCGAACAATATTTAATGATTCGCGGTGCGTGTGTTTGCTGAACGCACACGCACGAAGCACCAGAGAAGCTGGTGTGCAAACTATTTTTGTCGGACTTAGAAACATGATCCGCGTGGTGTGGAGTTTGTCCGTATGACAGCTAGGACTCGAATACGTTTATTTTACCTANAGAGCGAAAACAAACTCGCGCGGGCCGGCTTGTTCGAGGCCACGCGCGACAAAGGGAATTCTTCGAACGACGACTTAAGCTCAACAAAATACACGATATTTCGCCGCTCGGAGAATTCCCGCGAAACGACCGAACTAGAGTAGCTCACCAAAATTACACAAAATTGCACAAAGTGTCGCAAAAAGAACTCGACTCGTGGCGCGGCCCAGCTCGTCCGCCCGGCGTTTAATAGCAAAAACTCGAAAGGACGAAAAGTACAGGCGGGAAAGTCGGGAACGATTGGCCAAAGGCCCTCAAAGTAGGGATGGGCGATGTTGACGATAAAATCGATTTTACGAACATCGATAAATAAATAAAATATCGATATTGAAAATCGATTTTTTAGTTAAAAAAAATCGATGAACGAAAAAATCGATTAATCGATGTCAAATTTCGGAAAAAAACACAAATTTATTTTAGAATTATATATTTTTATTTCTTTTGATCCAATGTTGTCGAAGTCAAAAAGTACCTGAAAAAGTATAAAATATGTATGAGTGCACACCTATGAATATGAATAGTATGAACTGTTCAATACCACTTTTACGTACAAAGTCAAATTGTCTAATTTAAGTGGATAAAAATAACACAACGGAAAACGACCATTCTTTTTATTAAAACAGGTACTTTTTTATACTCTGAGAAACATACACATACATGAGAACTTTGAGAACAAATACAGGTACAGAAATTGTCACTGTTAAAAACGTATACAAAATAGGAAATAGGAACTGTCACCGCTTGGCTAACCTATGAAAATCACATTTTCAAAAGCATCATGCGTAATTTCAGTGTGGTTCACGTCACGCGGGAAGGAAAGAGAAATGAAGGAAAAACCGTTCCTCCTTATACCAAACCCCAATCCTCAGGTGCGAGAGAACTCAAAAACAAGAGCTTGTTTAGATGCTCACCCGTCAGTCGACTGCGTTTGTCGGTCTTGATGTCACCAGCTTGTGAAAAGAGTCGTTCGCATGGAACTGAGGTTCCAACGATAGTGACGTATTGTATGGCCAATTTATACAATGATGGAAACACATGTTTCATTGAGGACCAATATTTCAGAGGGTCTTCATGGCGCGAAATGATGGGCTGACTTAAATATTGCTTTAACTCAGTACAAAGGCCTTCACAATGCACTTCGCTATCCGTTTTTGATGCAGCCAAACGATCGTGGAAGCTCCACAGACCAGCACTTTTTATCGGCTCAGTCGATGTCGATACTTCTTGGGACGGTTGCGGAACTCCATCTTTTTTTACGTAATCATTTAAACGCGATACTGCAGACGAAACTGCCAAAGGGTTTTGAAAATGCATTTTTTTAAACCTTGGATCCAGGAAAGTTGACAGGGCCAGAGTTTTGTGCAACTCGAAATCTTTAAAACGATGGTCAATTCTTCCCTCGAGTTTCTCTTTGAATTCGTTTCCCGACGTTGTGGCTAGTTTGCACTCTTGTATGGTCATTTTGAGGCAGCAAACCAGAGGGATGATCACGCTGCATGTAGGGTATGACTCTCCGCTCCCTTCCGTTATGACGGATTCCAAAGGCTTCATTAGAGTTACAACGTCACTCAACGTTTGTATCTCGTCGCGCTTCAGCATATCCGGTGCAGTTGGACATTTCGAAATAGCCGGATATACATATTCTTCGAGAAGGAGAAATCTTTCCAGCATGTATAGGGTGGAATTCCAGCGCGTGGGGACATCTTGAATAAATTTAAGAGCAGTCCCCTCTGTTTTCCCATCTCGGATCTGCAGTCTTTTTAATTCGTCGCAAGCGACAACGCTCCTCCTCGTGACTGTGACTATGGCCTTGACTTTCGCGATTATGTCCCGAACGCTTGTCATAACTCCTAGTACGTCCGGTACAAGGTGCGAGAGAGTGTGCGCAAAGCATGCCAAATGCTTATCTGGTCCCATACTCTTTCACAGCTTTTTTTATATTGGCAGCGCTGTCCGTAATGATTGCGGTAATTTTCAAACGATCCATTCCAAAATCCCCGATTGCAGAATGAATGCACTCCCCGAGGTACTTTGATGTGTGACTTTCGAACAAAGCAAAGACGCCAACACATCCACTCTTCATTTTTAAATCTCGAGTGACATAGTGGACGGTGACACCGAGATAGCTTTCATTGCTAATGTCCGTCCAATTGTCACACGTGAGGGAATACGCGACAGCTTCGTTGAGGGTAGCCACGAAGCGCTCTTTTAATACCTCGTATCGGGCGTCTAACAATCTTGTGACAGTTTTCCTGCTAGGAACGCTGTAAAGAGGAGCCACCGTTCTCATTAACGAATTGAACCCCTCGTTCTGTACCGTAGACAAGGACATTTTGTCGACAGCAATCATGTACAATATGGCATTTGTGATTTTATCCGCGGCTTTGCCTCCTTCTGTAAATACAAAATCGAATCATTCAGCAAAAAATATTAATAGCAATAAAATGATGAAATATATTTGACCATGTACGTACCCTGGAACGAATTCGCACACGCACGGTCAAATGCTTCAGTAATTGTCGTCAACGACGTCAACTATTCGTGAAATAAAAAATAATTCTTTTGATTAATCGTTCAATTATCTTATTTATATATTAGTTGCGTTTACAATTGTTATAATTCATAATTATTTATGTACTCGCTTACCCGTGATTTCACACGTTTATTCGGCGTCGGCGGACAATCATCGACCGATTCGTCGCTTGATGCTCCCCTAAGGACATTCGCTTTCCTCTTTTGGTTTTGTTTGGTGATTTGTGAACAAAGAATTGCGTGACTGGTACTTAAGTGTTGAAACAAGTTAGTAGTATTCCCTCCGTGCTTGTAAATCTTATTACAGATGATGCACCGGGCTGTAGAATTCTGGTCCTTTTCGAAATATTGCCAGACTGCACTCGGCTGCTTTGCTCTGTTGAATTTCGAATTGGAACATTTACTGGTAATAAATCTTGTGAAACGTAACTTTACAGCGTATGAGTACTATGAGCCCAAATATATAACTTACCGAGATTTACTCTTTTCTCCACTTGAACTTTTTGGGGTGACTTTAATTGGCGACGTTTTATCGACTGATTCTTGCTGAATATTTGCATCGTCCTCTGCTGCCATAATTGGTTCGCTATAACAAGTGTTAATTTTAATTGAGTGACAGATTCATATTCATAGGTAATCATACAATGTTGTACACTTACTAATCCACGTCATCGATCGATCGAAATATCGTTTCGATCGTGTCATCGGAGTTTCGGACCTTTCCCGTTTCCAGCAAATTGCGGACGTATTCAACAGCCTTATCTTTGTCATCTGAAATAAATACCGTGTAGTGTGTAAGTTTTTCAACATAGACAATCGAAAATGCATGCCATTAAAATTAAAAGATATATAATTATTTTACGTACGTTTGAATGAGACATACTGTGACGTGGACAAATCCCGAACCGCGAATGAATCTTGCCGATTAATTTGAAAAAACATTGTGTGCGTTCTCACGGCTGCAAAAATAAAACGTGGAAATAGTATGTTACTTAATACATACCCACTACCCAGGCCAGAAAAATAAGAAAAGTCTCAGACTTTTCTTATTTTTCTGGCCTAGGTAATATACTAATTCGTCACGGAATTCTCAGAATTGACACAAAATTGGTCACGCTATGAATCTACCATTAACCCTTCGAGTATTTTTGCAGAGGTGGGTACTCGAAGCTCGAAGTCTCGAAGCGAAGGGTTAAATTGTTAAATACTGTAATATTCGTAAATGGACTTACGGTTCGCGTCTGAATTTACCGTATCGGGATCGATATTTTCCATGTCACTTTTTTAAACTGATTTGTAGATTTTCACGTTTTTTGTTGCTTGAGTATAGTTGAACGTGCTTAGGAAGTTGAGCATTGAGCGATTGAGCACTGGCACTTGAGGACTTGAGCAATGAGCACGCCGTGGCGATGGTTAAGCCGGCCCGATAGCCGAAGCCGGTTAAGGTTAAGCGATAAACTATAAAGCGATCAGCTGAGAAAAACCATGTACTGGCATACACAATAGCGGTGAAATAACCAAAAAACCAAACCGGCGGCGGCGGCGATGGTTTCATTCAAATTGCGCCAGATGTCGCCATTGTCATAAAGCTGAAGCCCGTATTGACAGTCGGTAAATGTAAGTCCGCTGATCCGCTTTTTAAGTCCACAAGAACCGACTGTTAATATCGGTCGAAAAAGTTCCGATGTACTTTCAAAAAAATCGACAATCGATTAATCGCCTGGTTAAAATATCGACACAAAATAATCGATTATTTGTACCGATTTATCGACGCTTTCGATTAATCGGAAAACATCGCCCATCCCTAGTTTATTGTTGTTATTATCGCGTATTCGCGAGGCGGTGAGATCTTTGCAGGTATTAGGAGCAAAGGATATTAGAGAAGGTGTTGATGATTTTGACAGGCGCGACAAGTGGGGCGGTCCGATGGGCCGTCTCACTTACGTCTCGCTGGCGTAACGTAGTACGTCGAAGGTGGAACAAGGGCTCAAGATAGTGAGGTGTGTCTTATCGTCGATTGCCGAAATGGCGACGCTCTATTCTCAAAGATGAGAGTCAGACAGAGCACTCGTCTACTAATGTTGACGGTACGGGTCGTTCCGTTACAGTATATGATTTTGCGTATTTAAAATAAATAATGGAAAAAAAAATATTACCTGTTCGAATTTCAACAATTTTTCAAAACTATTCGTCGACAACAAATATTTTTCGCAAATTTTCCGAAAAAGAAATATTTCCCATATCAGTGAAGTATGCGTAACTCATTTCCAGGCGCATATGGTTCACTGATATGCAACATATGAGTAACGCGTGAGTGACTCATACGTAACTCACGATGAGTTACTTATATCCTACACATGAGCAAGTTACAAGTAACTTATTCTCATTTGGTACATTTGTAACGCATTTTGCATCGCACATGTTTCAAATATAAGCGACTCACCGTAATTTTTTTACTCGGGCAACCAAAAGCGCGTCATCAACTACGCTAGCGCAAATACGACAAGACGCAGGCCCGATACATCGACCGTGAACGCGAGTGCTTGGCTATCATTTGAGCCATTAAACGTTATAAATCGTACCTGGAAGATAAACCTTTTATCCTTCGAACGGACAACCGGGCATTGGCGTTATTACAAAAATTTTAAAACTAAAATGATAAACTCAGTCGGTGGGCAATCCTGCTCGACGAACTGAGCTTCATCATGGAGCATATTCCTGTGCGAGAAAACCAACTCCTTGGGATACTCTCTTCACAACCGAACGATGAGGAAGCCCTCAACATAGATGATACCGACAGGCTCCATCCGCCAGTACGAGATCAAACAAATCAAGGTTCTACTGTGTGCGGAATCTCCGTGATACATTACACCAAGGAGATACAGAGGGAGCAACAAACAGACCCGTTTATTAGCAAAATCGCTATGACCGCTCTTAATCAAGGGAACCCCAACCCACCGTACCGTCTCATGGACGGTGCGGTTTGGAAAAGCGTCAACGGCCAGTGGAAAACGTTGATCCCAGAGTCGTGCAAACCCCGCATTCTTCACGAGTACCACGATTCTCCTCTTGCTGGTCATCCAGGGATGGACGAGACCGTCCTCGCTATCCAACAGAAATTCACCGGGAAAAACTTGCAGAAAGAAGTGAGAGAATATATTCAGCAATGCCGTTTGTGCGCCTGCACAAAGAGCGCTAGGACACAGCACGTGGACCGACTTGAACCTCATCAGCCCGAGAAACCATGGGAAACGATCGCTCATGGGACCGTACCCTCGATCATCTAGGGGGAAGAAATAAATTCTAGTCATCACCGACTTATTCACGCGGTGGGTAGAGGCTTTCGCTTTAGGGTCCTCAGAAGCTCCGCATATCAACAACGTTCTAGAGAAGGAAATGTTTCCCCGATGGGGATATCCCAAGTCTGCACTCTCCGACAACGAGCCGCAGTTCGCCAATCGGAAATGGGTCGAGGCTTGCAAATCGTGGCAAGCACAGCAATGGACCACTCGAATCTATCATCCTCGCGCCAATCCTACGGAAAGGCGAAATCAAGAAATTAAAAAAGGCCTTCGTCTCCACCTCCAAGATCACCACCATCGCGAGTGGGAAATGCATCTGCCCCAGTTTCTATTCAGCTTACGAATGCGGAAGAACGCGGCTACAGGGCTCACACCGAGCGAAGCGCTTCTGGGAAAAAATCTCCAACGGCCCGGAGGATGGAGAATTCCCGTTGTCGGAAAGACAACCAAGGATCACCAACGTCGCAACGAAAAGATTCGAGCGAATCAAACAAAGTATCAAAAGCGATACGCGACGGAAGGAGAGCATCAACCACGGTTCCAATCGGGAGACCTCGTATTCATCCGAGAACATGCTCAATCCAATGCCATCGACGGCATACATGCTGGATTCACAAAAAAGTGGGATGGACCGTTTCAAATCCAGAATTACCTCGGCAGCGACAACTACCTCGTCCAAATACAGGATAAGCTAAAGAAGTTTCATGGAAGTCAACTCAAACCAGCATATCACCTTCATGGGAACGCGTCGAACCTTAAGACCAACCCTCAAGTGGTATCGCCCTCGCACCCTCAAAAAACAATGGAACCATCGATGGTCCACTGAAATCCCGAAGAAGCAATCGGGTCTCTCCAAACTCATGATCCGCGCGATCTTCCAAAACAACACTTGCATCCATCAAGTGCCGCACGGCGTATGGGCGAGAAACACTCCAAAACAGTCGAAAAGACGTCAGAGCTAAATACAGAGCCAAGAAACCACTTGCGCCCTCGAAAGCTTACCAGAATTCCCTGAATAAAATAAAATACTTACCTGACCTGACAATAAACATTGGGAAAGGAAAAGGTTTTATGCATCATCACTTTCATCCACCAAAAAATGTCGACTCCCGGGGGCATTTGTTGTATGTCACTTTGTGACGACAACTTTTTTCTTCCATTGATTATTTTTTGTCTCTGAAAACCCCTATAAAAATGAAAAATGTAAATATTTCTTGAACAATTATCCTCGTCATTATCCAAAGTTAATTAATCATAATTATTCGTCAAACTTCACTTACGAGTTCGGCTTGATCCACCGTCGTTGACGGATGTGTTTACGAGCAAGCTACCGTGCGTATATACTTATCGAAAGGTTCGTGACTATAAGTGCTTATTGTGAAGTGAGTGATCTCAAACGCAAGACCGCATGGTCGGAAACAACGAGAGTAACGAAGACGGCGACTGCGAGATGGCAGACGCCCATGCTCCAGACCCTGGACCATCAAAAAATACAACGATCACGCAGAGAGTGATCTATCCGCCGAATGACCAATCTATCCTCGATGAGCCACACGATGACAATGATTCTACCTCATCAATGAAAATCCAAGATGACCTAAGAGTCGTCCTCTCGAGAAACTCCGACACACTCAACAACGGAAATGCATCCCCGACATGGCAAGTTGTTCCAACCAGGAAACGACGAAGATTTTCCATTCCGACGGAAAATAACGATGAAGAGAGAAGCCAAACACTGTGCGAAAATAGATTCACTCCTATCAGCAATGGTAACGAGCGAGAGCGTGACGATCAAAACAAAAACATGAACAACAACACGACCGAAGAGAATGTGAGAGTCCCCAAACCCCCGCCTATATTCATTCCAAATGTGAGGTCCATCACCGAACTGGAGAAAAGACTCGAGACAGCTGTCAACAAGGAAGACTACACGCACAAAACTATCAACACCGACGGGCAAATCAAAGTAATGGCCCACAACGTAGAAACATATCGAAAGATTGTACACCTTCTCGATGAGGAAAATGCATCCTACCACACTTACCAACTAAAGCAACAGCGCGCATACAGAGTTGTCCTAAGGTCACTACACTTCTCCACTCCCCTTGAGGACATAAAAAGTGCAATCGAGGATTTAGGCCACCAGGTACGAAATGTGATAAATATGCGAAGTGGGAAAACCAAAGAACCGTTGCCACTCTTCTTCGTGGACTTAGAACCCGGACCGAACAACAAAGAGATCTACAAAATCGACCTTTTACTAAACGCCAAAATCGTAGTGGAGCCTCCGAAGAAAAACACAACAATTGTGCAATGCGCTCGGTGTCAAAGATACGGACACACAAAAACCTACTGTCGTCGACAATTCAGGTGCGTAAAATGCGGTCGAGATCACAGCACATCGTCGTGCGTAAAGACAAGGGAAACGCCCGCAAAATGCGTACTATGCGAGGGAAATCACCCTGCGAATTACAAGGGCTGCCAAGTTTACCAAGACATCCTACAGAAAAGAAATTCTATCGTACAAAAACCGCACTGGCACAGATCACATCCACGTGAAGTAAACATCACCAGGGAAGAGCAAACCACAGAGACCTCGAACTATAACCATACCGACACACGTACACATAATCAGACCTACGCCCAAATGACCAAAGGAAACACAGGCACGTATCAAAACACAGGTACTTATCAAAATACGTCTAACGGCAATACGGAAATTTCAAGCGTAATAGAGAAATCATTCAACGAACTCAAAATAGCACTGATGCAACAAAACGAACTTTTAAATACAATGCTGAAGCTACTCACAACGGTATTAACAAAGTTCGCAGAAAAATAATTCAGATCCTACAAAATAACGCTATGGAACGCCAACGGCCTGGCCCAACACCGTCAGGAGTTAGCTGCATTTCTAAGCAACAACAAAACAGACATCATGTTAATAGCCGAAACCCACTTCACTGATAGAAGTTTCATCAAAATCCATGGCTACAACTTCTACAGTACCAGACATCCCGACGGAACGGCGCATGGAGGAACGGCAATCTTTGTAAAAAAATCGATTAAACACCACGAACTTACACCATTCGACAAGGACTATCTTCAAGCGACCAGCATAGCTATCGAAGACTCAAGACTCGGGCCTATCGTGATCGCTGCTGTGTACTGCCCTCCCAGACACAACGTGAAAAACGACAAACTGACGGACTTCTTCCAAAGACTGGGACATCGATTCCTCGCCGGGGGAGACTTCAACGCCAAGCATACTATGTGGGGGTCTAGACTAACAACGACCAGAGGAAGAGAGCTATGGAAAACGATGACTACTCTCAACTGTGACCAACTCTCAGCCGGACAACCAACATACTGGCCAACGGACAGAAGCAAAACTCCGGACGTACTCGACTTCTATGTGACGAAAGGCATAGCAAGAAATTACACAAGCATAGCCACAAGCCTAGACTTATCATCCGACCACACCCCGGTAACAATAACATATAGCAGCGAAATAAAAAATATAGACGAACGCCAATCACTCCACAACAAAAACACGAATTGGACGGTTTTTCGGGACATCATCGACAAAAACATCAACTTAAAAATCCCGTTGAAAAACGAGATAGACATAGATGACGCCACGGAACGCTTCACTCAATTAATACAGGACGCAGCATGGGAGGCCACGCCAGAAAAAACAGTTGGCCCATCTACAAACAGGTACCCTGACGAAATAAAACAAAAAATCGCCGAAAAAAGACGCGCTAGAAGACGTTGGCAACTGAGCCGAAACCCGTGGGACAAAAGATCGTTGAACCAAAAGACCCGAGAACTCAAAAAATTGCTAGCCGAGTACAACAACAACAATTTTAACCAATACCTACTAAACCTAAGCAACGCACCCAACAGCGACTACTTACTCTGGAAGGCAACGAAAAGAATAAACAGCGGACAAAGCCACAATCCCCCTATCCGCAAAACAAACGGCGACTGGGCACAAAGCGACCTTGAAAAATCAGAAGTATTCGCCGAACACTTGGCACAAGTATTTACACCGGTCACATCACAACGAAACGACGAGAATATACATGAATTTCTCGAATGCCCACTACCAATGGAACGTCCAATTAAACACATTTCACCGGAAGAAGTTGGGTACATGATCCACAAGCACCTGGCCCCAAAAAAATCACCTGGCCACGACCTAATCACTGGAGCAATACTGAAGAAGCTACCAAAAAAAGGCATAGTTTACCCCACCACTCTCTTCAATGGCGTCATTCGTACGGCACATATACCAAGCCAATGGAAAGTGGCGCAGATAATAATGATACAAAAACCTGGTAAGCCTCCTAACGCCATCACTTCATACAGGCCCATAAGTCTGTTGCCAATAATAAGCAAACTCTTTGAAAAACTACTGCTGGCACGAATGAAGGAACCTATCGACGCGAGAAGAATCATCCCTGAACATCAATTTGGATTCAGAACCAAGCACTCAACGGTGGAGCAAATCAACAGGGTCTACAATACAATAGCCAACGCCCTTGAAAAAAAAAAATACTGCTCTGCAGTCTTTCTGGACATCCAGCAAGCTTTTGACAAAGTATGGCATCCAGGCTTGTTGTACAAAATAAAAACACACATACCCCAATACTACCTAGTACTAAAATCCTACCTCAGCAACCGGAAATTCCAGGTAAGGCATGGAACAGAGCTATCACCATTCTTCTCTATACAATCAGGAGTCCCGCAAGGAAGTGTCCTAGGCCCAGTCCTCTACACAATCTACACAGCAGACCTTCCTGTGAGCCGCAACACCACTGTAGCGACATTTGCGGATGACACAGCCATCTTATCCACACACGAAGACCCAGACGAAGCATCAAATATACTCCAAATAGGACTGAACAGTGTCCAGGAATGGTTAGAGAAATGGAGAATCAAAGCCAGCGAAACGAAATCCATCCATATAACTTTCACAATGAGGAAAAAAAATTGTCCAACAGTATCGCTAAACCACCAGCCTCTTCCAAGCGTCGACCAGGTAAAATACCTTGGAATGCACTTCGACCGGAGACTAACCTGGGCCAACCACATCAAAATCAAAAGGAAGGAGCTGGACCTTCGACTACGCAAAATGTACTGGCTAATAGGTAAGAGATCAAAACTCTCACTGAGCAACAAAGTATTGATATACAAAACCATACTCAAACCCGTCTGGACCTACGGAATCCAACTCTGGGGCACTGCAAGCAACTCTAACATCGAGATACTCCAGCGATTCCAGTCAAAAACCCTCAGAACCATTGCAAACGCTCCCTGGTATGTCACCAACGCCAGGCTGCACGAGGACCTCGGCATAGAGAGGATCAAAGGTACTGCACAAGAACTATGCACAAGATACGAAACAAGACTCGAACTCCACCCGAACCCACTAGCCGTGCACCTTCTAGACAGACAAGCCATCGCGAGAAGACTAAAAAAATACAAGCCTCTAGACCTGCGAGGGAGGTTCCAAGCACAATAAACAGACTCTAAAAGAAAAAAAAAAGTGCAAAACATAGTGCAGTGAGCATCACTGGATGCACCCGCTAAATACTTTTTTGTTTTTTGTTTCTTTTTTGTTTTTTGTTTCTTTTTTTTCCAACAACGCCATCCAAACTATTCATTGCTATAAACATAGCAGATCGTAGTTCGACAATGTACAAGCCAATAAAAAAAAAAAAAAA
>JBAJMU010000010.1:315150-326557 GCA_037952995.1 Hyposoter didymator | reverse complement strand
GAGACGGGATCTATACTATTTTATAGATTATACCCTCACCTGACGCGGTCCGGGTCCTTGGACTGACAGGGCTCTGTGATCTATTTAATTTAATTTATTTGGGCGCCAGCTAATTCAATCAACATTAGCAACTATTTATTTTACTTGGAATTCGCAAGAATTAATTAACTATTTATAAATTGGACTCTTTCACTCACAGGCGGGGAAGGCTGCGGACCCGAAATATTGTTTGCGAGAGAAATATGAGAAAGGACAGTTTCAAGGAAAGAAAAAACTTGACGAGTACTTACGTTACTGCCATTCACTCAATATATTCCTCTTCTTCGACAAAATTCGCTGTTACACACTTTCAATTACAATTTGACAGAATCTTCAGATAATTTAACAAATAAATAATAATACGCTTGACAATTACAAAGAGACTCTACAGACGGAGTCTTCACACGAAATTTTATTATATTTGACTTGAGTTGACTAACGAATTTTCTCTATTATTCGACCCTACTATTCAAGGCACCAAGCTCAAGTGAAGTTGGAAAAATCGATACTGAGACGTTTCGGCGGCCTCTCCCCTCCAAACATCGATCCCCGTTCGACCGTCGATCGACGCGTAGCGTTCCAAATTCGGCAATTACGCGCTTTGTCTAGGGCGACATCTCAAGCCCTTTACTCTTGACAAATTCACGCCTCTAGAGCCGCGTCATTCGAAATAAATTTTGCCAAATTATCGATCGACAGACGACTGAGAATGTTCTACCTCAGCTTCCTGTCACAATCTCCCCCTTCGAACTCGAAGTCGTCTGGGAGACAATCCATTCATCCACGTTAGCACCAGTGAAGTTCTCTGTTTCCCATTCTGAAATCAGTCCTTAAAACACATTTCTCTCACATCTTAGAGTATAAGGGAATCAAGGCAAAACTCCGACCGGTACACACGAGATTACGATACAGTTGGTATATTTCTCAACTTGGTGACGCTGGCGCAAATACAAAACAATTGTCTCAAGTAACAAAACAAAAAAAAATTATTTTAATTGGCATCGGATAAACGCAGTACGAATACTTTTGACAACACAAAACGTAGGTAATTTCCTTAACAAACGATCCAATGCACATAAATGTAGATGGCCTCAAAATAATTTCACGCGAATCTGAGTGAATGGAGACGAAAATAATAAAGAAATAATTCGAATTTAGTATGCCATAAAACACAAAAATAATAAATTTGGCAATACTTCCAACAGTTATTATAGAAAAGTAGACGAATTAATATAAAGTATGCAAAGGTACATTCGTGAATGATTAGACAAAATAAGTAATTAAACAGCAATACGTAAAAGAAAATAAAATCGATAATGAAGATCCAACTCCGAGTTTAATTTTGACAAAGTCGGATGACGGAGTTGTTCCACGAAGGCCGTGCGATTTTACTGTTGACCTCGAGGGTCCTGTTGTTTTTTATATTTCGACGGGATGATGATCGTTACTTCTTCACCGTCGGCTAGTTCTAGAGAATCGGACCATGCATCTTCTCAGTGTTCCTTTTGCCACGTTTACGATATAACGGTGGTCTTCCGGAATCCATTCCGTCGGCCTGGTTGCATAATTTAGTCTCAACCAATCGACCAATCCGGCGTAACGTGTGTTGCAATCCGGGCATTCGGGGCAGTACAGGCTCAAGTCTCTCGCACATCCCAAGCATCTCCCAAAAGCCATTTCATGCTCGATGCCATGGGGATAAATGCAATCCTCGGTGTCAAATCCTTCTGCGCCGCAACTTTGACAAAACCCTGGCCTGTACGGCAGCTTACAGTTTTTGAATGAGTGGTCCCGGGAACGGCAGTTGATGCAGCCAGCTACGTACTGCTTTCCAACTTGGCTGATGTATGTTTGAGTGCCGCGACTGACTTTTTGCGCCTCCATACGGCTTATCAGACTCTCCGCACGTTTGTTAATCAATTTTTTGAGCAAAGGTTGGCTCAAAACTCGACAATCTGCCAGATACAATGGTGGTTGTTGTCCTTGAGCCAATAATAATTCTGGAATTCCCAATTCCTCGACGACGTTGTCAAAAGAAGGAAGTCGGTGGAGTGGCAGCGGTTTGACCATAACGGATGGGGCGACCGTCGAATGTTGCATGTCGCTTGTGCGTTTCGGCTCCCCGGAAGCATGTTTTTCCAGCGGGTGAGGTTTCGTTTCGATCCTTTTCCTCCTAAGGTTTTCCGCGTAGATTTCAGCGTCAGACACCTTCGAAAATTTTGCCAGTTTCAACCTTGGCGGTGGGAGATTTTCGATTTTCTTGATTAGCTGGTCGACTTCCGCAGAGACACGGGTGGACGAGACAGTTGATTGTGACCCCGTGGCACCTGATTCCTCGTCGGAGGAATCATAATCGATGACTGGTTATCTCGACGGTCCTGCTTTGGGGATGGCCCCTTGAGCTGATGCAGCCTCCTTTGTCGGTTCGGTTGCTTGTGGTTTGACAAATTGTTTGTCGATCTTTCGGCTCAACATATTGCTCTCCTTTTTTCGTTGGATCTCCCTTTTGATAGCGCTGGTTTTTCGCTCCGATTGCAACTGCTCAGCATAAAGCTGACTTAGACGCTCCTCTTCCTCTTGAATTTTTACCCAATCGATCGGGGTCTAGCTTCGTCCCTCGTCGTCCGTCGTTGGTTGTTCGGGACTCCATGGCTCTGGCTGGTTCTCCATATTGTCTAGATACAAAATTACAAATTCCGTAAACTTCGCCTTGGTATTTTTAAATCCGTTACATAATATTTACCGATTCGCTTATCGTTCTTATCTACTAACGCTACTACCATTTGTCCAATCACCTTCTTAATTATAGCTGGTCCGAGATATCTGTGACCTAATTTAGCTGTGTAACCTTCTCCTTTGTTACTTAACTTTTTATTCGGGTAATAAACTTCCATACCTTCTTTCAAAATGACGGGCTCTGGTTTGTTCGAATTAGCTTTCGCTAGGCGTTTCTTAGAATACGACTGAATTTGTTGTTCAATTTTGTGGATTTGGGAACTTTTTCTTCTTTTTATTCCGTTTGAGGTACGATATCTCACTTCCGATGTAGAAAACATCGTGTATCTTTTTAGTAAAAATTGGGGTTTCCACCGGCATGTTTGTAACATTCTTTGGTTCGTTAAAACCTTTTTTCGAACGAAATATTCGTCTAGTTGATAGTTCTTGTAACGTATCTTTTGACAACCCGGGGGGAATCCAATCCTTGTAATTGTTTGTCTCGGGAGCTTTGATTTTGCTAAGCTCAAGGTTTTCTATTTGTTGCAACGAAATTGTTCCCAAGTTAATATTACAGTTGACAAATTCAGTCGAGGTCGTTGGTTCCTGCGTAACTGGGGCCTGATCCGAAGGTTTCTCTTTAATCGACAGATGTTCTATCAATTCTGGTTCCGTTTCAGATAAACTACCTTCGCTTTCCTCGGCTCGTAAGGGGATACAACTACTTCCCTCTTCGTTAACGGATTTGTCAAAAGATTTTACCTGCTCAATATTTGTTTTCAGGGTGTTGTTCGTTTCTTTTTGCTCAGAGCCGCCCCTCGCGACAGTGGCCTGAGGCTCGACTACTGCGGGGCCTGGTCGTTTCCCGAAGCCTTGTTACAGTCTTTGTTAACATGACCTATTTTCTTGCAGATGAAACATACAACCTGCCGATCGGCAGTACAAAAGCGTGCTGTATGTTTCGTCTGTCCACAATTGTAGCAGAACATTTTGTTCGGATCGGGGACGAATTTTTTAGGCGATTCCTTGGTTTGATTTTCTTTAGTTTTATTATTTTCGAAACGAGCTAAGTTTCCCTCTAATCGTTGTCTTGTCAAAGTTTTGGATTTCTCTTTGGAATTTACCTGTTGTCGCGATGCGTTATTTTTATTTTGACTTATCTGCTTTAGTTGGGGAGGCTTTTCGTCGCTATCGCTTTCTAGCGTCGACTCTGAATCTTGATTTTCCTCCAATTCTTCTTGCAATTGTCTAAATTCGGCTTTTGTTGATCTGCCGCGTGGTTCTTCAGACGCATCTAACGATCGTCGGTACAAATAACTACGTTCGTTAATGTAGTGGAGAAATTGATCGTAATCGTAAATTGGTAAATTAAGGATCTCAAATATTAAACGCGGGTTGAATTTGACTAATATCTGTTTCAACTGATCGCGGAAGGGAGGAGGGCGTTGCATTCTTTCGAATATTAATCGCGCTCGGCAAGTGAATTCGGCTAACGATTCGCCTTTTTCGGATTTTAAATCTCGTACTTCGAGAAAAAGGTCGCCATCTTGTTTTTTAACTCCCCATTGGTATCGAAATGCGTGCGCGAACTCCCTCCAAGTTCTCCAACGACTTTTATTGAGGATATACCACGCTCTATATGGACCCTCGAAAACGTTTGACAAATATGGGATAAATTGATTTTTGTCTATCCCACTCGAACCTAATCGATCTTTCAAAATTAACAAAAATTGTTCAGGATCTTTTTCTGTACCTGGGAATGTTAACTTCCAATTGCTAACGATTCCGCCTATTTTCATGGCTGAATCTAGTCCTCTATTCACGGGCGTGATCGGGCCATACGTCGATCTTGCACGTCGTTCTGGCAAGGAAGAATGGTTGGAGTTTCTAAAATCGCGACGGTGGTATTCGTCACTTTCCGTATCGCTCGAATCACTCGTCTGCCAAGAGAGTGCTCCTCGTCTTGACCTACGAGGGGATCGCCGATAATCGTCCCGCGAACCGAATAAGCGATCGCTACTGCGACTGCCTCGTTCGTCTCTAGGTAATAATTGACGAAACTGCTCTTGCGATACAAAGTCTTCAGCGGTAATCGTTTCGCCGTTCGAGCCTTGACGGGATATTGTTACTCTAACCATTCCATCTCGGTTATTATCGAATTGTCGTGTCTGGTTTGTTTGTTGTGCCGGGTTAAAATCGCGGAATCTAACTCTTCGCGATATGGGAGTAAAGTTTCCTTCGTTATTTTCAAAATTTGAAATTCCATTGTTTCGATTGATTGTACTATTCGCTAAATCTGTTAACCCGTTTTCTTCCCTTCGTGTTATTCGTGTGCGCTCGGCTCTAATATCATCGAGTGTTTGAACGCTATTCACGTTGGGAGGGCAATTTTTGAGGGCTGAAAAACGCTTTGAATTTACCAAATTTTGACAACTTTGTATTTCTCCTGACGGGAAACTCGTGGCTTCGTTATTTTCGTCAAAGAGTTGGGAAACTTCTTCGTCTTCATTCGACGAAGGACTATTTGTTTCGTATCTGTCCCCTCTTCTCTCTCCCCCTTCGAACCCGTTGTCCGATTGAGAAGGATTTGTTGTCGCGTTTCTCTCGCTCATTAAAACCAATAATTCATACATTTTATCTAATTTTGTTGTTAATGTTTCAACCTTTTGTAGCCTCGATTCAACTGTGTCTATTTTTTTTGACAAAATCTGTTCGTCGTTGCTATTATTAACGCGATGCATCACATTTGGGACCGGAGTTGGTCCTCTCGACCCTCGGCCCTTTGGTATTGTACCGGTTCTCCCAGCAGACGCGGAAAATCCGTTACTATTTCTATTTTCAATTACTATTGTCGAACTCGAGGTTCCCGGTAGGGTTATTTCCCCTCCTACGGCGCCTTCCGTATTATCCCGGTGGAAGTGCTCAGTAGGTAAATTGTAACTTAATAAATTTCCCCCCAAAGACGAAAGATGTGGTTCGTTATCCCGCGGAATATTCGACAAATTATCGGGATTGCCATTATCCCTCGGGACTTCACCTGGCACTGGGGTTGGTCCCCTTGAACCTCTCCCCCTCCCGACTGTGGTGTTTCCCCGTGCAGACGCGGAAAAAACGCCAACTGGTCTTTTCTCAAAAACTGATGTCGAATTTGTATTTTCCGGTAGGGACAATTCCCCTCCTACAGCGCCTTCGGTTCTATCTCGCCGTAAAGGTGAGTTGGGTAAATCGTAACTAATTGAGTTCCCCTTCTCAGACGGAATGGGGGACTGGTTAATCCGAGACATATTTAAATTTTGAATTCTTGACCTTTTCTTTGGTTTTTGTACTATTATTCTTTCTCCCGACCTCGTTATTCTCTTAGGCGGGGAGCGAAACATCGATGTCATTTTTTGACATATTATTTTGACGTTTAATAATTTTTCGAAATCGGACTATGGTTTCCTATTATTCCACCAAGTATCATTCGATTAATTTTATTTACGTTCCAAATTAAATTTGATTTCTTATGACCACGCGAAATCTAATTCGAATTCTTTTGTCAAATTTGGTTTTCTATAACCTCGCCAGATTTAACTCGTATTATTTTATCCTTATAAATTATAAATTCCAAAATTGGGAATTTATTTCCCGAAATTCAAATTTTAATTTTAAATTGGAATTTTTCCATTTATTTTCGCGACTTACTATTCAAAGTCGGAAATTTTATTTATTTGTCACTCTATGAGAGCTCAAGCGAAATTAGGTTCGAAATTTTATTATTCTCAAAACTCGATTTCTTTTATTATTCTCGGAACTTACTATTCAAAGTCCGAGTAGTTTTATTTATTGCTCTATAAGAGCTTCTATTTTGATTTTATTCCTTGTGGACAAGTTATTATTCGCTCGAGACCAGCTATAATAAGAGAGAATGAAAAGACTTACCAAAATTCGCCGAAAATTTTCTTTTCTCGTTCGATGGGTACACACACGATGTTATTGACGATGTTCGTCGATCGCCTTATTTTGACAAAATTTCGCGGCTCTACAGCCGGGTTACTCGTTACTTCTTTTGATGTTTCTTCTGTTTGGAATAAGTTTCGATATTAAATTTTCGATATATAATATTTAAGGATTAAATTAACAGAAAGCTGAAGAAAAAAAGAAATAGAGAAAGACACGAAGAAAGTAAGCAGTTGGCTGAGCTCACACGCACACAAGAATTGACGAAGGCGTCGCTCACGCGCACACAGGCAACGGTTATGCTGTTGTAAGGCCAAGTGTTTGTTTACGTTTCGGCCGAGCGCTCGGTCTCTACGACGCACGCTTCTTGCTGTACGAAAGAAATAAAAATTTTCTAATACTCGTGAAATATTCTCGTGTGTCGCTTTGTCGTCAGAAAATTTTCTTCGGACGCTACGAAATAAACGAGTACAGCATTACAATAATTATTTTGAGATTATTCTCGAACGCAACGAAATAAATTAGTACGACACGTTACAAAAATGTTACCATCGAATTTTGTCAAACTCTCGCACAATTAACACGAAAAATATTATTCGGTGAAGTTATGCCTTGTCTACCTTATTTTCAAAGGAATTTTATCTTTTTATAGCAGCCCTGCCCCACGTTGGGCGCCAAATGAGACGGGATCTATACTATTTTATAGATTATACCCTCACCTGACGCGGTCCGGGTCCTTGGACTGACAGGGCTCTGTGATCTATTTAATTTAATTTATTTGGGCGCCAGCTAATTCAATCAACATTAGCAACTATTTATTTTACTTGGAATTCGCAAGAATTAATTAACTATTTATAAATTGGACTCTTTCATTCACAGGCGGGGAAGGCTGCGGACCCGAAATATTGTTTGAGAGAGAAATATGAGAAAGGACAGTTTCAAGGAAAGAAAAACTTGACGAGTACTTACGTTACTGCCATTCACTCAATATGTTCCTCTTCTTCGACAAAATTCGCTGTTACACACTTTCAATTACAATTTGACAGAATCTTCAGATAATTTGACAAATAAATAATAATACGCTTGACAATTACAAAGAGACTCTACAGACGGAGTCTTCACACGAAATTTTATTATATTTGACTTGAGTTGACTAACGAATTTTCTCTATTATTCGACCCTACTATTCAAGGCGCCAAGCTCAAGTGAAGTTGGAAAAATCGATACTGAGACGTTTCGGCGGCCTCTCCCCTCCAAACATCGATCCCCGTTCGACCGTCGATCGACGCGTAGCGTTCCAATTTCGGCAATTACGCGCTTTGTCTAGGGCGACATCTCAAGCCCTTTACTCTTGACAAATTCACGCCTCTAGAGCCGCGTCATTCGAAATAAATGTTGCCAAATTATCGATCGACAGACGACTGAGAATGTTCTACCTCAGCTTCCTGTCACAATATAGTCTGTCTCTCTCGCACAGTGGCGCGTGAAGAGTGGGGATACCGCGTTCAGCGGAGCGCGTGACGTCACAGCTCGAAAATGTCCACCAGGCACGTAAGGGCGTATGTCCAAGCGCCTGCGCACGAAACTTACGCCCTTCTGACTGTGAGACAGAAAAGCGTCCCGGATCGCGCGACCAAAATCTTCAATATCAGATTTCTCTCGATTGGCTGAACGGATTCTGTTCTACCAAGGACCAATCGAAAGATAAAAAATCGAAAAAAATTCAAATTTAATATGAAATTTTTTGGTCGCGCCGTTTTTACGGAAAAACGATTCAAAGTTTCTGTGACGTCACAAAACCCCTATTTTACTGTATATAAGAGTGCGGCCGGCTCGCGCTACGCTTTTTTTTAATACTTGGCGGTGAGCCGCTGCCGCGTCTCTTGATATTACAAACAGTTAATTTATTTGCATTGATCGTTCAGAACATTTCATTTATCGTATTCAAGCATACTTACCGTTTAAAACTCGCAAAAACCCGGTTCGCAAAAAATTGAGCATTATTAGTTCGCCGTCCGCCGAGAGATGGCGCGGTTTCGCGTACGCGAAGCAATCGCCTAGCGCTTATAAATATAAGGCTGGCATCCGGTATCGACACTTCGCGATTTCGCCACCAGAGGGCGACGGACCAAGCACTTTCGCGTCCTCACTCCATTGGTCTGGCGTTCATATAACTTGGCCACTCAGCAAAGCGAAAAAAGAATATTGCTCTGTCAAATTCGACCAACGGTATCCTCTGAAATATGGGGCAACACATACAGTATCCCCTGAAATACGGGGCTATCCAAACTTCTGAGGAGACTCTCGAAGGCCTAAGAGGTCTCCCCGCCCGAAACTCATCATCCAAAGAATTTCTCACATTAAACTTTATACGTTCTTAAAAAGCTTGTTCATTTTCCTACAAGGTGCAGGACCGATTTTTGGTGGTCAGCTAACAAATAATTATCTTCTCAAATTTTTCACTTTCTTTAAAAAAAAATATTACTTATTCTTGCTTCTTTTTAAAGTTTTGTCGAATGCCTAGAATAAGGCGAAGCGCCAGTGATTTGCGACGTAAACTCCGGCGGCGCGCAAATCTCCCGAATGGTTTTGTAAAAGCCACGCATTGGAGTGTCGATCCAAAGCCCACCGCCTATCAAGAGAGTGAGGCCTATGCAGCCGCTTTTCGGCATGTTAATCGCTTCATAATTGAGCAACGCGACCTTGATAATCTCCAAACAGAGGCGCTGCTCTCCGAAAGAAAACGAAAACAAAAAAATTAAATGCGCTTTTCGGAGAAGACGGCCCCAAGATCCGAGACCAGCACCAGGTCCTCGCACAGAGTTACATCCTACCACTTGTGTACTCCGAGAAATTAATAAAGAACCAAAACCATCAGAGTTCAAAAAACCTTTGCCTCTTATTGTCGGACTATCTAAACCTCTCCCAAACCCTACGCTCTCACATATTCTTATATATTACATAAGCAGAATGCAATAGAAAAAACCCCAAAACCCCACAACGCGCCCGTTGTACTCAAGAGCACACGTGCGCTCTAGCAGACCCGACTTTTGTCACCTAACACCCGTCAGCTGCATCCCACAAGAAATCTCGAAAACTCATAAAATCCAAAGATAAACGGTTTCACTAATGCAATCTTCAAAATTCTTGATATGTTTTCTCCGAAAAACTATAAATTATCAATATCCAAATTCGAGCAATCTACAAATTTTCTCATACGCCTAAAGTCGTAAAATTCCTCTTTTTCTCAGAAGTCGAGATGTGCACGTGCAACCACTTGAAGTTAGAACAATCTCGCCCTTTTTCCTCGAAACCAAAGCGACAGTATAATTTTAATGACTGTCCTTCCAATCAGAATCCTGTTCTTTTCTTGCGCCTAAATACTAAACGACTTTTCTTCCAATCATCTTTACAGAAAAGTCTTCCCCACTAATTCAGCCCAATCACAAATTAACGATACTTTCTTAATGATCTTTTAACCAATCCTCACTTTTTACTATAAAAAAATCAGTCCCTTCCACAGCATCCTACCCCCAGAAAATCAAAAGAACTTTTAGCTCAGGACACACAAATTGTCGATCTCAAAAGTTAGTTAGCATCGAGAGTCCGAGACGACAAGTCAACCAAAATCTTCAACTCTATTTCCGCGACAAACCATTGTACGCGATTCCAAGTGTTAAACTCGACTTATAAAATTGTCTACGAATAATTCCGATAATCAAATAATGGCTAACTCAGAAAATAATCTCACGCTGAAATAAGTGTAAACTACATCAACGAACAATTGTAAACTCAGGGTAAAACCAAACAACGACTTCATTCAAATAAAACCATTTTATATTTCGTTAACTTCAACAAAATTAAAGGTGTTAAACATTATTCTTTAAAGGGTCTACGAGACTCTAGTGGTCAACAACCCACTCAAACCAACACCTACCGAACCAAATTCGTTAAAATATAGTATTCGGCAGCCGGTAACCGAAGACTCCAGAGTCAACGACGTCAATCAGTCGGTAAGTCGGTTTCAATCATTGGCAAGTAAGCCGAACATATACGATCCCATCGAGACCCTGCTCTCGGGACGTAACAAAATACTATATTAAAACTGGTGGCAGCGGAAAACCTCGCAGAAGATCAGAAAATCAATCTGCCAATCACACCATTTTTAATTTTATATTAAAACTGGTGGCAGCGGAGAAACAACGAACAATTTTCTAAAAACAACAAAAAATCTCGAAAATCTTAAATCAAAATCCTTAAACCAGTTTTAATTCACAGTAAAATTGGTAAAACATCGGAACATCTATAAAAATTTTGCTAATTAAAAATAAAAACGCAGTTTCAAGTCTATATTAAAACTGTGACAACGAATTAAACTTGGACAATTGTCGCGATAAATAATATTGTGCAACGTCTTCAATATTATACTAAATATGTGCTAATAAAATTCTTGAACAATCAAAAAGTGCATAAATCAACGTGGTCAGCGTTCATAGGACACTTAAATCAGTGAAATTAAAATAATCAAATTACACCAATTCGTAATTATAGTCAAATAAATTGACACACAAAACATTTTCTATTAAAATCACTTGCAACTACTGCAAAAAACCGGGACACGTACTTAACGACTGTCGTAAAAGGATTTACAACAATAATAAGAAAAATGAGACGAACCAGGTAACTCAGCCGGGAAACGAATTGGCGACCCCTC
>JBAJMU010000010.1:301230-313037 GCA_037952995.1 Hyposoter didymator | reverse complement strand
TACCAATGACGATCTCTACCAAGTCGATCTCCACCACATCCAACTCACCCAATAACAACTCCACCAGTGATATCTCTACCACGGTCAACTCCCCCAGAGCAACATCTCTACCAGGGCCCATCTCTACCACTCATGAAAATTTACCCTAAGTGTCGGTAAAAAATGCTGCAAATTGAAATTTGCAATTGGCTTTCTCATAGAGGAAGCTTTGAGCATCGTGCATCTTGAGCAACTTGAGGAAGCCATTTGTAAATTTTAATTTGCAGCATTTTTCTACTTTCTCGTATTTGCATTTGAATTCAATCATTCCGACAAGTTTGCTCGAAAGTACAGAGGGAGTACTGACTTATACATAATATCTTACAAGATTTCGATATTTTTCGAAAAACTAAGATTTTCGAAAAATTCGAAAACCCATAAAATTTAAACCGTCCAACCGATTATTCCCAAATTCAATACCAACCTTCCTATTAAGATACTCTATTTATAAAAAAAAAATTGATAATAAATCTCGAAATTTGCGAACGTTAGAGTGCCGACACCATTTTTTCGAAAATTTCAAAATGCCGTAGAGTTCGTATTTTTAAAGCTGTTCTGACGAAATTGTACGTGAACAAAGAGCTGGTCTAGACTAACATCTGTGCAAAACGGGAGCCATGTAGCTCAAACCGTTCTCGAGTTATAATCGTTTGAATTTTACAGTGCCAGAACATACACACACACACACACACACATACACACACACATCCGGACATTTTTTGTAGATATGATTTTTCGACGTTTTGGGACTTTTTAAGCACATTGACATTGAAAACTGGAAAAAAAAAATTTTTACCGTCACATAGCTTCCTCTATGAGGAAGCAAAAGGACAGTTTTGAGGATTACTACAAGTGTTGTCGTTTTCGAGGTCGTTTTCGAGGTCGCTGATCACAAATCTGCACTTGAAATTTCAAAAATCAAGATGGCGGATCCAATGAGGCGGACATTCAAAACTCGTTTGATGAATGCGAAAATTGATTCGCGGGGGTTTTCGAGGTCGCTGATCACAAATCTGCACTCGAAATTTCAAAAATCAAGATGGCGGATCCAATATGGCGGACAACAAATGCGAAATCGTTTAATGCAAGCGAAAGTTGGTACTCGGGGGTTTTCGTGGTCGCTGATTACAAATCTGCACTCGAAATTTCGAAAATCAAGATGGCGGATCCAATATG
The DNA here is from genome assembly GCA_037952995.1 of Hyposoter didymator. Classification (NCBI taxonomy): domain Eukaryota; kingdom Metazoa; phylum Arthropoda; class Insecta; order Hymenoptera; family Ichneumonidae; genus Hyposoter; species Hyposoter didymator. The sequence goes on along the minus strand of JBAJMU010000010.1, from coordinate 311,822 downwards.
GCGGACATCAAATGCGAAATCGTTTAATGCAAGCGAAAGTTGGTACTCGGGGGTTTTCGGGGTCGCTGATAACAAATCTGCACTCAAAATTTCGAAAATCAAGATGACGGATCCAATATGGTGGACAACAAATGCAAAATCGATTGATGCAAGTGAAAGTTGGTACTCGGGGGTTTTCGGGGTCACTGATAACGAATCTGCAATCGAAATTTCGAAAATCAAGATGGCGGATCCAATATCGCGGACAACAAATGCGAAATCGATTAATGCAAGTGAAAGCTGGTACTCGGGGGTTTTCAGGGTCGCTATTTACAAATCTGTACTTAAAACTTGAAATTTAAAATGGCGGATCCAATATGGCGGACCCGAAATGCAAATCCCGTTTGATGAACACGAATGTTGGTATGCGGGGGTTTTTGGGGTCGCTAATTATAAAACTACACTGAAAACTTGAAAATTCAAGGTACCAGATTTAATATAGGGGACCAAAAATGCAAATATAAAATAGCAAGAAAAAATTTATGCCATTCTAGAAAAAAATGGTAACTTTCGGAGGAGTCAGAAAAAAATGAGTGCTATCTGAGCCAAAAATTCCCTCGACGTGGAAAAAAGCCTGGACAAGTCCATTCGTTGATGACCCCCTTTTCATTTGTTTTGACAGAAAAATCTACTGAAAAGCCGAAACCCTTTCCGCTGCAAAAAAAAAATTTATGCCATTCCAGCAAAACATGAAAAAATATCTCGGCTAAAGAAACATGGCACATTTCGGAGGAGTCAGAAAAAAATAACTGATATCCTAGCCAAAAATCCCCTCGACGGGGAAAAAAGCCGGGACAAGACTATTTGTTGGTGACCCCCCTTTGGTTTGTTTTCATAGATAAATCTACTCGTTTAAAAAACTTGGTTTGATCGTTAAAAAAAAGACTAGAGAAAAACCCAAAAAAAAAAAAAATTCAAGAAGCTTGAGAAAAGTACAAGAAATGCCAGAATGGTAAAAAAACGTCAATGATTTTCGCTCAGCACTAAAAATTCTGATATCTATAAAAGGACAAGTATTCCATTGATTTCTGGAAATCAATTAACCAGAAAAAAGAAAACTTCCAACAAGACACGTCTCAAAAAAAGAAACCCCTAAAAACAAAATGGCGAATCGACAGAAAAACTTCATACTACAAATAAAAAACGTGTTAAAAAAATACAAAAAAAAAGAAACATTGGAGAAACACACAGAGTACTTGTCCGGCCCGAATTTTTTTATTAAAAGTGCCCACATGACCATTTCCATTTCCAAACGGGCCGAACAAGTACTCTGTGTCTTTCTCCAATGTTTCTTTTTTTTGTATTTTTTTAACACGTTTTGTATTTTTGGTATGAAGTTTTTCTGTCGATTTGCCATTTTGTTTTTAGGGGTTTCTTTTTTTGAGACGTGTCTTGTTGGAAGTTTTCTTTTTTCTGGTCAATTGATTTTCAGAAATCAATGGAATACTTGTCCTTTTATAGATATCAGAATTTTTAGTGCTGAGCGAAAATCATTGACGTTTTTTTACCATTCTCGCATTTCTTGTACTTTTCTCAAGCTTCTTGAATTTTTTTTTGGGTTTTTCTCTAGTCTTTTTTTTAGGATCAAACCAAGTTTTTTAAACAAGTAGATTTATCTATGAAAACAAATGAAAGGGGGGTCACCAACAAATGGACTTGTCCCGGCTCTTTACCCCGTCGAGGGCATTTTTGGCTAGGTAATTATTTTATCGACCATAAAAAAAAATTCACGCGCGATTTGTGAAAAAAAGAACTCCAAAAAAAAAAAATTCAAAGAATAATTCCGAAAGATTTCAACGCGATTCAGAATGATAATACAGAACTTTTTTAATTCTTAACATTTTCTCTTGAACCCCATCGTTTTCGGGTTATTTCGAATTTTTTAAAATTCATCGATTCCAGCCAAAAATCTGATAACTTTTCGAAAAAAAAATCGCACAAAATTTTTTAAAAAAAGAACATGGAGCTTTTACATTCACCTTCAAGTTCTTCATCATGAAAAAAAAATTGAAAAATTTTCTTGAGTTGTGCGCCCGATTTGCCATGGTCGAAAAAAGACCTAAAAACAGTCACGAAACAAAGTCCGTACTGGGTCGAAAAAAAATCATAAAAACTATTTAAATGGGGCGAACTGAAGCTTGGTTTGTTCCCTTCAAAACGCCGTTTGGAAAATTGGAAAATCTTTATTTTTGAAAGAGTTATCGAACTTTTAGTGCGGCAAAAAATATTGGATAGTGTATCCAAACTTTTGAGCGACAGTGTATATTTACAGCATAACTAACACCGCCGCTGGCATTAGGTTAATCGTAAAGCGACAACAACTCTCGGCGATATGAAAATCTTGTCACTGAGCCACATGAAAATCTTGTCACTGGGGCACATGGAATTCGTGTCGCTGCCAGCTATCCGCAAGCACCAGATAACTCTCAGCGTCAAGCTGTTGCTCCGGAAGGAACAAAATATTGTGGAGCGATATATATATTCCAATTCATGTAAAAGTATTCTTTTTTTCGCAACTGATGTTAAAAGTCGAAAATTGTAATCTCGCTAAAAATGAAGACGATGGCACGTTTTTAGGCTTCGTTTGAGCTAAACAAATCATGTCGACGGAAAAAAAATCGAGAATTTACCATCGTTAGTCGGAGACAATCGATTTTTGTTTGAAAATTCACGAAAAATCGTCGTTTTCCAACAAAAATCGTGGTAATGCGCCGAAAATTATATCTCGCCGAGGAATTAAGATAACGACATGTTTCTGGGTTCAAAATTACGGTGACAAGGTATATTTTGAGGAAAACAATTAGCATTGTCCTCCCATCATCCTAAGACAAAAATTCTCCGCTCCCAATTTATGAAGAAATCTTGTTTTTTTTTTTGCAGCTGATGGTAGAAGTCGAAAATTATAATCTCCTGAAAAATGGAGACGATGGCATGTGTTTACGCTTTGCTTAAGCTAAACGAACCATGTAAAAAAAATTGAGAATTTACCATCGTTGCTCGGAGACGATCGATTTTCAGTTGAAAATTGACGAAAAATCATAAATTTTAGATTATTTTCCAATGAAACTTGTGGGAAACGGTTAAAAATCACATTAATGCATTGGATTGAGATTGGCATTAATGAGGGCTTCAATTACGTTCCGCAAAGTATATTCCAGGAAAAGACTCTAAAGCGGTCTCCAAAGCAGTTTTCAGGGCAGACTACATGGAGCAGTTTTCAAAGCGCAAAAGTTCCACTGGCAACTCATCTTTCAGAAGATCCCATTCCTCATTCCATTCTTTCTCCATGCGTATTAATGATAAAAATCAAAGCAATATTCCGGTATTCAGTTCAGTCGTCCTTCTCCCATTCGATTTCATTCGAATTTATTCAACAAAATATTAGTACAAAAATTTTTTCTCTTAAAATGTTGACAATCTTCATTCAAAGTTCTTCCATCAAATATATGCCATTTATAATTTATATTTTTTCTTATAAAATATGAACCATAAAAAATGGAGTTTATAGCGATTGTGAGCAAACTCCTGATATGTACGTTGATCCTTTCTACTCACGCGTTCCAATTGAAAATTAGACGATCAAACGAACTTACCTTAAGTGATGTTCGATTGTGATTATGCTAGACTTCTTGTCCGAATAGATCAATGGTAGTAACGCCAGTTGCTCGATCCATCGCAGATTTTTGAATTAATCCAAAAATCGCGCCTACGGCCATAGATGGCAGTGGTGCTCTCCCCAGAAGCCCCTGCGCCCGATACTCACACGCCATTACATTTGAAAGCCGACAAATTGCATCCCGAATAGATCAAAAGGGTCGGGAAAAAACAGGGAGGGTTTGATCTATTCGGACAAGACGTCTAGCATAATCATGATCGAACATCACTTAAGGTAAGTTCGTTTGATCGTCTAATTATGCTGCGTCGTCTTGTCCTCTAGAGCAATGGTAGTTGTCTAAAGCTTTATGCAATTTGTATTTAACAGTAATTTGGTGCGTACAAAACTGAACTTTGGATTGACATTGACAACACCCGTCTTATAATAATCCTTGTAATTTAGGTAATTATTGCTTTAGATATATTTATATTTTTAATCAAAGGTCGATTGTAGAAACGCGCAAACACTCTCGATTTTTCCGTCCAGCCCGCAGCTTTTCGGATTGTTTCAATGTCTACATCCCTACGATACGCCGCGGAAGTAACCGCGTGTCTGCTACTGTGAGAGCCGAATGTGGCTGTGTCAATGCCACTTTTGGCCTTTACCTCTTTTATCCACCTTCGTATGGTCTGCGCTCTTGCTACACGATGAGGTTTTTTACATGTAATTAGTAAAAAATCTTCGTTGTTAGATCGTAGATTTGCCGTATGCTTAATGTAGCAGTCTAAGACTGTTGCTACGCACAACCTTGGTTGTTTTTTGAAAAACGGCAAACACAATGAGGGTTAATTTTTCCCCGGACCCGAAGTTTTTATACGATCGTTGATTTTGATTTTAACTTCTGTGTCAGTCCTGTCGATGTAGCTTAACCTAATTTTCGACAGCGTTTGCACTCTTTATGCTGTAACTAGAGCTAATAACATGACTAGCTTCTTTGATAAGTCTTCAAACGACAGTGCCTCATGTGGCCAAAGAGTTTTTGAATAACATAAAACCGGGTAATGGTCCCAAATCTCTTCGTACTTTCCCGATTGCGGGCGTAGCTGAGCCACCCCTCGAAAGAATCTCTTTATGACGGGCTGTTGCCCGATATCACCTATAACTATTAACGCTAGCGCTGATCTATACGAGTTTAACGTCCCATAAGTTTTTACGTGTGATAAAGAGACGGTTAAAAACTCGAGAATGTATCCACTGGGGCCTGATATGGGTTGACTTTTTTCTTTTGGCAAAAATCCCACCATAGGTTCAATGGCTTCCGGTATTGCTTCACAGTTCCTTCAGAAAACGATGCCATCATTGCTGGAATCGACTCTTGGGGAACTCCTTTCAAGACAAACGCCTGCCCGATAACTTCCCGACAACCAGGGAAAGCCATGTTCGTAATGGATGAAATTGCCTGCAATGGTCAATCAATAAATCATTTTCCGGATGAAAAATAATCAGTGTGGTTACGAGCAATTTTTGAAACTGGGGATACCACGATTGTGTGGGCCAAAACGGTACAACCAACACCCCGTTTGCTTTCTCATCGATTATTTTCCTAATCGTTCTGAGAATGACAGCGAATGGTGGGAAAGCGTAAAAATATAATTTTGACCACGGTATGGTAAGCGCATCCACCGCGCACGCCTCTGGATCTCTGTGCCAAGAGACACATTTTTCGCACTTTGCATTTACGTTCGATGCAAACAAATCTATTTCAAATTTTCCGTATACCCAGTATACTTGCTCGTATGCCCAGCTGGCCAATTCCCACTCTGTTTCATTTTGTTTGGCTCTCGATTCCTCGTCTGCCTCTTTATTGTCGCGAGAACTAATATATGACACAAAGATCCATAAGTCGCGAAGCTCGCACCATCGCCAGATTGCTTTTGATAAGTTTGACAATTTTGGAAACTGTACGCTACCCATACAATTTATAGCCGACAACGCTGTCGCATTATCAATGCAAAGCAAAATCTTACACGAGTGTTTATCTTTGTCAAAGCATTTGAGTCCGTAAAATACCGCTTTTAGTTCAAGATAATTTATATATTCTTTTCGCTCTTGACTATTCCATAATCCGGGCGTTCGATTTCCCTCGCAAGCAACTCCCCAGCCTGTTAATGAAGCGTCGCTGAAAATTTCCATTTCAAAATGGTCATCTCTTATAGGATTAACGCATTCTTTTAAATTTTTTGTCCACCACTCCAAGTCTGGAATCAGATGGTCCGGTATTTTCATGGTTTTATCGTAATTTTCATTTGCGTTTTGCAAGGCTAAAAATTTTTCCTTTCGAAATTTTTAATGTATAAATTTCCGTACCGAACCACGGGACTGGCAGCTACTAAGATTCCAATGAATTCGGCAAATTTCCTAATTTGACAATGACTGATGGCCTGAAAATTCATCGCGCGATTATGTATTTGATTCCTTTTATCTTCTGGCGATTTAAGACAAAATTTCTCTGAGTCGAAAAGGAAACCAAGAAATTTTACTTCTTTCGCAGGTTCAAGGACGCACTTTTCCATGTTTAAAATTAGCCCTCTTTTCTCAATTAACTTTCGAGTTTCTTGAACATTTTGTCGGCATTCTTGTACTGAGTTTCCAAATAACAGAACCCCCCACGGGGAAAAAAGCCTGGACAAGTCCATTTGTTGGTGACCTCTATTTCCATTGCAGTTCCCAGAAAAATCTACAGAAAAGTTAGAACCCCTCCCTCTGCCAAAAAAATTAGATGCCCTCTCAGAATAATGATAAAAAATGTCTCGCCTGAAAAACCTTGACCACTCCTGACTGAACAAATTCTAGACCCTTCATAGAAAACAACCTCTGCCAAAGAATTTGATGCCCTCCTGCGAAAAATGATAAAAGATGTCTCGCCTAAATAACCTTGACCACTCCAAACTGAAAAAAATGAAGACCCTTCCAAGAATACAGTGAAGAACAACCCCACAAAAATCTTCCTGAAAAAATCAAAACACCTNGAACCCCCCACGGGGAAAAAAGCCTGGACAAGTCCATTTGTTGGTGACCTCTATTTCCATTGCAGTTCCCAGAAAAATCTACAGAAAAGTTAGAACCCCTCCCTCTGCCAAAAAAATTAGATGCCCTCTCAGAATAATGATAAAAAATGTCTCGCCTGAAAAACCTTGACCACTCCTGACTGAACAAATTCTAGACCCTTCATAGAAAACAACCTCTGCCAAAGAATTTGATGCCCTCCTGCGAAAAATGATAAAAGATGTCTCGCCTAAATAACCTTGACCACTCCAAACTGAAAAAAATGAAGACCCTTCCAAGAATACAGTGAAGAACAACCCCACAAAAATCTTCCTGAAAAAATCAAAACACCTTACATCAACACAAAAAATAGTCATGAAATAATCATGTAAAAATTCATCAATTACGTTCAGCACTAAAATTTCTGATATCAATAAGAGGACAAGATTTCCGTTAAGGTCTGAGAATCAACTAACCATTACATTCCATTAATAACCAGTGGTAATACAAAATCATTTGTTGTCGAACTACTACCAACTTAGAAAACGAAAATAGTCAATGTTTCATTTACTTACAGGATTAACATTTGAAATATCAATACTGGGACAAGTGTTCCTAACTAACTTACAAAACGAACATAGTCAATGTTTCATTTACGTACAGGATACAAATTTACCATATCAATACTGGTATTACAAGTGTTTCAATGGTTTTCAATAATTCAATCACGTTTCTCGAATTTTTGCCCATGGTGATCCATACGCTCAACGGCTGACGCCTCACCTGTACACGGGAACATTGAAAATCTTTTTGGTGTGTATACATTGTACCACAGGTTTTAACTTGAGGCCCCCAATACTGCTTGATGGGTAACGATTTGTTAAACGGTCACCACCGTACGTTGAGCGTATGCGCACAGAGTACTTGTCTGGCCCATAACTTTTTATGCAAACTCCTCATTCCAGAAAAAAGCAGGGATCACTTGCACAACCTAGAGCGTTTTTTCCATTTTATGTATTATTGTATTCAAAGAATCTGGGAAAATGGAGCTAAAAGAAATTTGTTCCGGAGAAGTGACCCCCAAGAAAGTTCGTCACCGGAAAGTTTACCCCTCAGCAACGTTTTTGCGGTATATCAGAGCGTAGTGAATATATGATTCAGAAAGGTACATTCGCAACGTGTAAAAAAAGCATTATCACGACATTTTTGGGTCGATTTCTCAATTACTAATGATATCAAATTTGCGGCGAGTGTTCTACAAAGACGAATCTAGTACAATTGCAACGTGTAGAAGAAAAAGCACGATGTCGAAAATTTCGGGTTGATTCCTTCATTACTAATTATCTCAAATTTGGGGTGACCGTTTTACGAACGCCAATCGCGTACATTCGCCACATCTTCCAAACGAAGTACTATCATATAATTTTTGTGTTGATTCATTAATGACTAATAATAATCCTAAATTTGTGATGACCGTTTTACGGAGGCCAAAATCTCGTAAAACTGCCAAGTCTAGCAAAGAAAGCACCATTTCATAAATTTTGTGTCGATTCCTCAATTATACTTATAATATTCCGAAATTTGTGGCGATCGTTTTGTGGAAGCTAAAATCTCATACAATAACCACGTCTACCAAAGAAAACACTATCACAAAACGTTTTTTTTGCTTCCGTAATGATTGATGATAATTCCAAATTCGTGACGAGCGTTTTATGAAGGTCAAAAAAAAAGCACTATCGCAAACACAGAATATTTGGGTTGATTTATTAATGACTTATTCTTATTTATTAATGACGAAATTTGCAGCCACCATTTTCCAAAGGCCAATCTCGTACAATATCGTACATGATGACTATATGATCTTGTTAAGTTTCAAGGCAATCCGTGTGCAGGATGGAAATGATAAGAGAAAAACCCGAGTTCAGATTTTCCTTTTTCACACATGCCACAGCTTTTATGCTCAAATTTTTCAGGCCGGACAAGTACTCTGCGCATATCCGCTCAAGATACGATGTTTTTGGTGGGGTTGGTCATTTTTTGAAAAATTGAATACGTTTAAAAAATTTTCGTTGGTTCAATTTTTTGTGAGCAAAGAACTGCTTTTGTAGCGATTTAACGTCGTTTGATTATGTTTTTAGTGGGTCAAGTCATTGTCAGGAAGATAAAATTTATTTTGACTGAATATTACAAAGCTACACGTACTTGGCTATTTTTATTGGTTTATTTTGTAACGTTTTGTGAAGTCTTAATTCACTTTTTAGGAAAACGGAACCGTACTGTTTTTTGCGATTTGAACTCGTTTCATAAAGTTTATAGTAGGATTATTAGTAATTTTCTGAAAGATGGAATACATATTAAGTTTTTTGCTGGGTATATTTTTTTGTGAGAAAAGAACTGCTCTCTTAGCGATTTGACGTGGTTTGAGTATATTTTTAGTGAGTCAAGTAATTATCAGAAAGATTTATTCTGAATTTTTTGGCTTTATGCGGGGTATTCTGTTTGCACCGCCGAAAACGTACTTGTCTCGACATTTTTTACAGCACGGACGTGCTGTCTTTTGCGCTGATTTGCCTACTTTTTGTAAATATAATAAAATATTAAACTTAATAAACCCGTGCAAGTTCTGTGGCACTTCTTCAAGTGCACGTGATGTACGGCGTAGCCCGACTATTATCGACATTAATAAATCGATCAGTCGAAATCTCTCCAAAACGAGTCTTACTCAACTTGATCATTTCTCATCAACTTCTGATGTATCAAATTTGAAGATTTTTCCACTACAAACGAAACTATGAGGAAAACTATCGAGGAATATACCTCGACCTCGGAAACCATGGAGAAATATACCCAGACATCGATAACGATGGAGAAGTATACCCATATATCGAAAACTATAGAGCCGTCGACCTAGATACTAAAAACTATGGATACGTTCTCCTGGATATTAAAAACTATAGAGAAATATACGTAGTCATCAAAAACCATAGATAAAAGTACCGGAGCATCGAATACTGTTGAGAGTCATGGAAAACTATGGAGCAGTCATCCTGGACATCGAAAACCATGAAGTCGTTGACCGACACATCGAAAACTATAAAGAAATAGACGTAGTCATCAAAAACCATGGAGAAATATTCTGAGACATCGAAAACTATGGAGCCGTCATCCTGGACATCGAAAACCATGGAGTCATTGACCTAGACATCAAAAACTATGGAGCCGTCGACCAAGGCAGCGAAAACTATGGAGCCTTCAACCAAGACTGCGAAACCGATGGAGAAAAATACCTGGACATCGAAAACCGTGAGCAAATTTACCTAGACATAGAAAACCATGGAGAAATATACGTAGTCATCGAAACCCATGGAGAATTATACCACATTGAAAACTATGGGACCGTCATCCTGGACATCGAAAACCATGAAGTCGTTGACCTACACATCGGAAACCATGGAGAAATATATCTGGACATCGAAAATCATGGAGATATATACCCAGACATCGAAAATTACGAAGAGGTCGTCCTGGACATCAAAAACCATGGAGTCATTGACCTAGATATCAAAAACTATGGAGCCGTCATCCATGGACATCGAAAACCAGGAATTCGTTGACCTCCAGATCGAAAACCATGGAGAAATATTACTCAGACATCGAAAACTATGGTGCCGTCGACCAAGGCAGCGAAACCTATGGAGAAATATACCTGGACATCGAAAACCCTGAGAAAATTTACCTAGACATCAAAAACCATGGAGAAATATTACTCAGGCATCGAAAACCATGGAGTCGTCGACCGAGACAGTGAAAACTATGCAGACGTCGACCAAGACAGCAAAAACTATGTAGAAATATACCTAGACATCGAAAACCATGGAAAAATATACCTAGACATCAAAAACATTGGAGCCGT
>JBAJMU010000010.1:287677-299529 GCA_037952995.1 Hyposoter didymator | reverse complement strand
ATATATTGATTCTTTGAACCAGAAAGTGAACTTTCTCAGAGATGAATTTATTGCCTACAACCTATATTGAGGCCAAAGTTGTTATGTCCAGAACGGGGTGAAGCCGTGTCACCATTTGCATCGTGAAATCAACGCCTCGAAGAAGAACAGCGGAATTTTATTTTTTAACAAATTTTAAGGGTATGAACCTTTAGTAGTGAATATTACTTGTCATCTTCCCTCATCTATAATTCGTTCAATTACTGTGTTCATTGTCTCTTGGGGCTGTGCACAAGTAGTCGATCCACGCTGAATTCAGAAAATGCCATGATTCCATTCCTCAAAGCGTCATGAGTGGATTTGGATTGTCCAAAGCGTCATAAGTGAACTGAGTTTTTCCAAAGGTTCATAAGTGAACTTAGATCCAATTGCTGGCAACGATTATCTTGTTTCTTGAATAAGTATCGAAAATAGATGAACCAATATAACCAAGCCTTTTTCCTAGAGATAACTAAAAAAATTAAAAATGAGCAGGAATTTGCAGAAACCTGTTTATTCCCCTCATGAAAAATAAATTTTTGCTTCCGTGCACATTCATTATTAAATGTTCATTACAATAATAAACATATGAATAACTCTGAAGAATTGTAATTAAGAGTCATTTTGATCTCATATCATTAAGATGGTGAAAATCATTTCCATTGCCAACAAGTTATCGAGCACGTATCAACAGGACTACAGACAAACAACGGTTATAATTTGATTTTTTCTGAAATGAGGAATTTGCATAAAAAGTTATGGGCCGGACAAGTACTCTGTGCGCATACGCTCAACGTACGGTGGTGACCGTTTAACAAATCGTTACCCATCAAGCAGTATTGGGGGCCTCAAGTTAAAACCTGTGGTACAATGTATACACACCGAAAAGATTTTCAATGTTCCCGTGTACAGGTGAGGCGTCAGCCGTTGCGCGTATGGATCACCATGGGCAAAAATTCGAGAAACGTGATTGAATTATTGAAAATGATCGAAAACCATTGAAACACTTGTAATACCAGGATTGATATGGTAAATTTGTATCCTGTACGTAAATTAAACGTTGACTATGTTCGTTTTGTACGTTAGTATGGAACACTTGTCCCAGTATTGATATTCCAAATTTTAATCCTGTAAGTAAATGAAACATTGACTATTTTCGTTTTCTGAGTTGGTAATAATTCGACAACAAATGATTTGGTATAATTAATGGTTATTAATAGAATGTAATGGTTAGTTGATTCTCAGACCTCAACGGAAAACTTGTCCTCTTATTGATATCAGAAATTTTTGTGCTGAACGTGAATGATAAGTTTTTACATAATTATTTTATGACGATTTTTGTGGGGTTGTTCTTCATTGTATTCTTCGAAGGGTCTTCAATTTTTTCAGTTTGGAGTGGTCAAGGTTATTTGAGCGAGACATTTTTTATCGTTTTTCCGGGAGGGCATCAAATTCCTTGGCAGAGGTTGTTTTCTTTGAAGGGTCTACAATTTTTTCAGTCAGGAGTGGTCAAGGTTTTTTAGGCCGAAGATTTTTCATCGTTTTTCTGGAAGGGCATTAAATTTTTTTTGCAGAGCGTTGTAAAGGGATTCAATTTTTTTAGTCGGGAGTGGTCAAGGTTTTTCAGGCGAGACATGTTTTATCATTCTTCTGAGAGGGCATCTAATTTTTTTGGCAGAGCGATGGGTTCTAACTTTTCTGTAGGTTTTTCTGGGAACTACAATGGAAACAGAGGTCACCAACAAACGGACTTGTCCAGGCTTTTTCCCCCGTGGGGGGATTTTTGGCTATAAGAATATACTCAAAGGAAAAGAATTAATGGAATGTGCACTACGATATTAAAAATATTTATTGTGTTGAAAAAATTCACTTTCCCGAGGCTAATCGCCTCGATGAGCCACGTTCAAGCGGCAACAAGGAAAATTAATGCACATATATATTTCAGAACGAAACATTTCACGACTTTGCAAAATCTCGGATCGCGTTCAATTACATATAACATTTACGCGTAAACAATAAACGAAAAACGAATAAATTGTATTACTTACCGATGCTCAAGCACACGTGGTTTTTCCTTGAGTCTTCACTTTTTCACTTTCACCGCGCAAAAGTTCTGTTTACGCGGGATTTCTCAGTTAGTCGCAATGTGCGAGTATTCCGCGTTCCGCGCGCTGGCTAACGGCTTCCTCGCGAATTTACCTCCTGTCTCTCGCTCTCATTCTATGCTTCACTAATATCGTCGTCCAAGCATTTTCATTTTCTTTTATTTGGAAGGAACTCTGCATTGGAGCCTGGAAGCCCGTATCGGCCAATGGGTGGTCTCCCAGCTAACAAGGCGCAAGATTGCACGAAATATAGACACACACTCTCGATCTTTCTCTATGTTTTCCTATAAACTTATATGTGTCGTATCTTGTCAACAATACGGTACGATGCAGTAGACTCTAGATACACCGAACACTACGGCGTACTTCCGTGGTTTACTGAAATATGATACTTTGTATTACTTCGCCTTCATTTGTTCGCATTCGAGGGTCACATCGGAATATTCGACATGGAATTTTTGAGCAATCACACTAATTGTTTGGAACACAACATTTTGTGCGTAATTCGACGAAATTTTAATTAAAATCAGCATCGATATTAATCGTTCGAATCGTAACGTAAAGTTCCATCCAAATTACCACTAGATCGTTAACTTGAACGCGAAACATGTTCCGTTCATCTACGTGAGTCATTAAATTCAATTCGCAATAACAAATACATTCAATGTATCTATATATTGAAGTCAAAGCCAAACCGTGTAGAACCAACACTCATGCAATCGTTTCAAATGGAATAAAAAATGTGTCTCAAATTTCGTTTTATTTTTTTAATTGGACCATATTTTACGGTTGCACCACATAAAATACAGTCGGCTTGGCTAAATTAGGATTGAGAGACAGAATCGTCGCGTAGTTGGCTCAGCGACATGACTTTTGATCAATCAACCGCGGCATCTTCAACTAAACGTAAAATGACTATTCGTGCAACGAAAATCGCCCAACCTCGTCGCGTAGTTGGTAACACTTCAATTTTTTTTTCAATGTACGAACACTAAAAATATTTCAAATGTTCCCGTGTACGGGTGAGGCATCTACTGTCATGGGTATGGGCGAAAATTCGAGAAACGTGGTCGAATTGTATTGATATAGTCAATTTTAATCCTATTCGTAAATGGAATATTGACTATTTCTGTTTTGTAAGTTAGTAACTTTTTTTCAAAAACAAATGATTTTGTCTTATTATTTATTAGTGGATTCTCAAACCTCAACGAAAACTTGTCCTCTTATTGATATCAGCAATTTCAGTGCTCAACGTAAATGATTCATTTTCACATCATTGTTTTCGACCATATATTGTTGTATTTTTTAAATATTTATTTCAGGTGTTTTAGATTTTTCAAGGAAATTTTTGTGACGTTGTTCTCCATTGTATTTCTGAAGAGTTTTGAATTTTTTCCGGCCGAATTGACTTTGGTTTTTTGTAGATTTTTCTGTGAATGAAAACAAATGTAAACGGAGGTCACCAACAAATGGACTTGTCTAGGCTTTTTTCCCCGTGGAGGGAATTTTTGGCTGGTATCAAGAGACTCGGCAGAGTCTTGGGACAAGTACATTTGACAGCGTTGTTGTGCCCGCAAATCGTCACGTGGGGACGAGTTTGCCAAGGACAAGGATAGTTCGGGATGTTGCCAAGGTCGAGTCAATCTCCAACTCAATACTTTCAGTTTTAACTCTAAGTTTATTGAAAGGTGTTTGTTGCAATCGGGATATGACCCTTAAGACCAGTATGTGCGATGATGATCCGATACGTTCAGTGTCGGATCGCAGATTGCTCGAGTAGCAGGAAGTCCTTGGTTTTATTGGATTAGGGGTTTTACAATAATTGAGGGAGGTGGTAACTAATTGGTCAATCGATCGTATTCCTTGGGATTATTTCCCAATGAGTTCATTGAACGGGACGATCGATTGCGAAATCTGTGATCGTCAGCATTTGATTTGACCTCGCTCGCTTTGGCGCTTTTCATGCGAGGTGTGCTTGGTGGGTCGATGGCCTGTTTGCTGACGATGCTTCGTTGCGAGTGAAATCGTCGTTTAAGGAATTTGGTTGCGACACTGGGCGCAACAATGCTTGCCTGAGACTAACCCGAGTATATTATCTTTGAATAAAGCGATTTCGACGGTGGGGGTAGACTCCACCTTGAATTACGAAGCCCAAGGGTTATCCCATGATCTGAAATTTGAACTAGACACTAATTAGATTATCACACTTCAATTGAGCCATAAATCAACCCCTTCGATGCCGTAATTGCTGAAAAAAAACTTTGCAAAGGCAAAATTATGCAATGATCGAAGTGTGCGTGAGTGCATGCATACGACACAGATAAAGGCCTCGTGGCGGTGGCGTGTTTCCGACTGGTCGAGACTGACGACAGCTGAAACAAACAGAGCAAACGAGCGGGCGAAAAACATCAGCTGATTATCGATATTTCGACGGCCCACACGGGCCGTCGAAACATTTGTCTTTCGAGCCGTTAACATTTCCGTGAAAATAAACAGTCACAACTTGTTCCTTGTCGAACAACAAATGTTAGCTAACCATTCATTTTCTCGAGAATGCAGGGTTATGGGAGAAAAACGTGGAAACTGTGCTTAGAGTTTCGAAAGCTCGTCATAACCTCATAAATGCTGATTTGCAGCTGGCATTACTGACCTGTTCCAGTGACGGCGGAATATGCTTCATTAATGAATATGCTTCATAACCTTTGCTCTATTCCTACCCTTACAATTTTATCAGCTTATAGCATGACTAATGTCGCTACTGGCATTAGTTTAGTCGCAAAGTGACAATAATTCTCAGCGACATGAAAATCTTATTGCTGAGCAACATGACAATCATGTCGCTGAGAGTTATGCTTTGGAAGGAGCACAATATTTAAGAATGTTAAGTTTTCTGAAATTGTTTGCAGCGACAATATTTTCGTGAGTGAGTCTTACAGGGAACACAGTAATCGCTTTCCAATAGCGATGCATGGTTTCCTTGTTTGTTATATTAATCTCAAAGCGACAATAACGTTCAGTCACATAAAAATCTTGTCGCTGAGCGACATGAAAAAAGTGTCGCTGAGACTTGTGCACCGGAAGGAGCCAAATATTATAGAGCAACAAGTTTTCTGAAATCGTTTGCAGCAACAACATACGCCTAAATGATTCGTACAGGGAAAACATTGATCTCTTTCTGGTACTTATGCATTTATTCTCTCAGCGACATAAATACTTATAACTCTCAGCGACATAAATACCTTGTCGCTGANGCTGAGCTACATAAAAATCTTGTGGCTGAGCTACATAAAATTCGTGTTGGTGAGTGTTATGCTCAGGAAGGAGAAAAATATATAGCAACAAGTTTTCTGAAGTTGTTTGCAGCGACAAAATTTGTATGAATGATTCTTACAGGAAAAACATTCATCGCTTTCTGATAGCGAAGCACTTTTTCCCTGCTAGAAGCCAAGCACTATCTGCGAATGGATTCATGTTTGCAAAATGAAGGAAGTACCAGAGCAGGCAGTGTGCTTGAACCTGTGACACAATCTTTTGTATCATAACAAAGCAAAAGATCTTGCAAAGAAGAAAACGTACGAAGTTGTCGCAGTGCACTTGTGCAATTAGTCCTCGCAGGGCAGCTTTTCTGCTCACACATTGCTTTGTGGAATTGCAATTGTACAATGGGACAGAGAAAATTATCGCGAGCGAAAAGTTTTCAAATATGTGATCTACCAATGAATACCCATTTCTATCGAAATCGGAGTAGGAATGCACCGTAAATATTTTTCAGTCTACTTAGATAAAACTGCTGTACTCAGCAAAGAGGAAACTCTTTACAAATACAGATAAAACTTTCATCTCATTCTCTTTTATGGCAGAGCAAAAGCATTTTGAAAAGAATACGAGGAATAGTAAAATATCAGTGAGCTCCTACAAGTAGTTATCTGGCCAGCTTATATGCTAACACTTTGCTTTCTGGAATTATACCAACAGCGATGCAGCAGAGAAAATTATACGAAGCGAATCATTTTAGAATTTATTATCTGTTCATTTATAATTATAATTCCATCATATTCTATATCATAGCGGAGCGAAGAGATCTTGGGAGAAGAATAAGACCTACAATCCACTACCGTAGAAATCCATCAACCGGACAAGAACTTTGTGCGCATCTGCTCAACATACGATGGCAAACTTTAGTTTTCTATTTTTTGTATGAAGTTTTGCTGTCGATTCGCTATTTTTTATTTAGGGGTTTCTTTTTTTTTGAGACGTGTCTTTTTGGAAGTTTTTCTTTTCTTCCGTTAATTGATATTCAGACATCAGTGGAATACTTGTCCTTTTATAGATATCAGATTTTTTAGTGCTGAGCGAAAATCGACAACTTTTTATTTACCATTTCTACATTTCTTGTATTTTTTTTGCGGTTTTTTTCATTCTTTATTTTTTTGGGAGCTTTGATTTTTTTGAGGGGAGTTGTTCAGAAGTGTTTTTTTCAGCGATTTACGTTTTGTTGTAATTTCTTCAGTTTGTTTGAATTTTTTAAGAAGCCATTTTTTTCTAGGGTTTTGTTCCATTCTTTATTTTATTGGAGATTTCGAGAGGCAGTGGCTCAGTGGTAATGAGCCCGGCTCCCACCCAGCGGGCCCGGGTTCGATTCCCGCCGCCGATACCAATGTATTTTTCTAAGTGTCCCAAGCTGTACTCTCTGTGGTTCGGAACCCACGTTAAATAGTAGGTCCACAGTGTGTGTAGTTGAGAAGAGACAAAAGGTGGGAGCATGGAAAGTGAATGGTGAAATGGATGAGAGAAAAGGTGGAACCGATGAGAGAAAGTACGGGAAGCACACCATGTGAAAACCCGACAAGGGTATGCATGTGAAACTGCACTACATACATTATTGGAGATTTCAATTTTTTTTTTAGGGGGGTCAGATTTTCCTGCGAAAAGTTTTCCTTTTTCCTTCTCCTTAGATGATTTTCAGACATCAATGGAATACTTGTCCTTCCATAGATATCAGAATTTTTAGTGCTGAGTGAAAACGATGAACTTGTTTTACCGGTTTCACATTTCTCGTATTATTTTCAATCTTCTTCATTTTTTTTGTGGTTTTCCTCTTTTCTTTTTTTTAGAGCTGCATTTTTTTGAGGGGAGTTGTTATGGACGGTTTTTTTTTGTAACAAATATCCACTCCAAATTTCAGAAATCAAGATAGCGGATCCCATATGATGTGTTGTGCCCGTGCAAATCGTCACGTGGGGACGAGTTTGCAAGGACGAATAGTTCGGAATATTGCCAAGGTTGAGTAAATCTCCAACTCAATACTGTCGGTCTTAACTAATAGGTTTATTGTAGGATAGTTTATTACAATCGAGATAGTTGCCTCGAGACCAATGATTATTATGATTTCTGATCGCAGAGTGATCCTCTAAGTGTCGGATCGCAGACTGATTCGTTGAAATGTTGCTTTCCTTTTTATATTGTTAACTATTGGGGTTAACAATCATGGTGGCGGAAATTATTGGGGTTAACAATAATGGTGGTGGAAGTTATTGGTCAATCGATCGTTCCGGTAATTTAGTATTGTCAAAGTAGGGCGATCGATTGCGAAAATGTGATCGTCAGCATGTTGTGTGATTTCGTTCGATACTCGAGCGAGGTTTGTTCCCCTTTATTGAGGAATGTGATGATTCGCGATTGCAAGATCGATAGCCTGTTTGCTGACGATCGTTTTGTAATTTCTTGGAATTTGGTTGCGCTCAGGGCACAACAGGTGAATCACGAATGCAAAATCCGTTTGATGAACACGAAAGTTGGTACGCGGGGGTTTTCAGGGTTGCTAGTGACAGATCAGTACTTAAAACTTTAAAATTTGAATGGGGGATCCAATATGGCGCGACCCCAAATGCTAAAATTGTTTGATGAATGCGAAAATTGGTACGCGGGGGTTTTTAGCGTCGCTATAACTACACAACTGCTGAGAAAACTTAAAAGTCGAGATGGTGGATCCAATATGGCGGACCAAGAATTCAGAAATTGTTTGATGAAAATGACAGTTGGTAAGCGGGAGTTTTCAAGGTCGCAAGTCATAAATCTGCCCTCCAAACTTGAAAACAAAAATCGCGGATCCAATATGGTGGACCACAAATGCAAAAATTGTTTTGCTAAAATTGGTAGGCGAGAGTTTTCATGGGGGTGTGATTTGTCTAAGCATGCATTTTCAATTACGTACCGCAGACCAGAAAATCTGCGAACAGGATTTCTTCCACCAGATCAAGGAGATGCAACAACTTCTTGAACTGAAGACAATTTCGATAATTTGGTGCGACTAATGGTCTCGTATGATATAGGATGGAGTACACGAGGAAGTGGACGAAATCATGACAGTCTAGGCGGCTATGGCGTGTTCATCCGCACACAAAGCTCGAAAATTATCGAATACGCCACACGAAATAGAAAATGTAGGCTATGCGATAATGGGCACCCTCAATCTGACCATGATTGTCGACTCAACTTCTCCGGGAGCGCGAAAGCGATGAAAGCAGATGCAGCTGCAAAAATGATCATTAAAAGTACCATTTCAAAGGACATTAATGTTGAAGTGGGAATCGTCGTAGGCGACGACGATAGTTCGACAATTGCTGCCATCCGACGGTGCGTCGACCATCCGGTGGTGAAATTTTCTGATCGAAACCACACGTCAAAAGGTGTGACCAATGCACTCTATAAAATAAAGAGCAGTCACAAAGAATTGACGTCAGACGCAATAAGATACCTGTAAAGGTTGTGACGTTGTCACAGATTTTCCGTAACCGCCAGCTGTCAGGCCGAGGCGGGAGTGACCGGATCCCCGTCTGGGACCGGCTTTTTGTTCTTTTTATTTTGTTTCAGCCTTCCACTCGAGAGAAGGACTGATGGGACCGACCGATCGGAGGAAACTACGACACTTCCCCGAACACTTTCCCGAACGCGAGCGAGCGACCCACCGAACGAGCGAACGTAAAATAGCTTGTGACCCAATTCTCGCGTTGACCCAGTTTCACGAACGTTTCCCTCCCTCCCCCGCGTTTTCGATATTTTGTCCCCTTTTTTGCCCGATTTCCCCAGCCCCGCACTCACATCAACTTTTCGTCGATCGCCGAGTCGCGGAGCTCGCGTCTTTCATCGTCCCTCCGCCCAAAGGTTCGTCCGTTGGGTCGGAGGGAATCGAGCGAGTTCCGCGGCGTCAAGGCACACTGCCGAGCCCAAGTCCTTTCGATTACGCCATGGCTGTTGACAGCCGTGGGCGCCGCCATCTTGGACGAGCTTCGGTCTCGCGGGGCAGCCAGCGTGGCGCCAGTAATCGGTCGCGAGGCCACCGCTGGCGCCACCTGTGCGCGATCTCGCGGGGCCGATGCTCGATAGGAATAATCGAACGCAGCCATCAAAGCCGCGCGCTGATTGGCTAGCGAGGCTCCCGGGCCTCGCGAAACTTCAATCACGTGCCAGGGAGCTCGCGAAGCTCCCAGCATTCGCTCTCCTCCGCTTCGGACTTGGCCCAGTGCACACGTCACTCCGTTTTTCTGCTCTTTTCGAGTTTTTGTTGTGTGAAATTCCGACCAACAATCTTTACGACGACCCTGCTTCCCGAAGGACCACTCTCCGGACATTCTTAGACCATCTTGGCACCGAATTCTTGTCTTTTCTCGCCAAACAACGAGAGCTCAAGTAAGTCCTTCGATCTTGCCGGGCGTGCGACGCCATTTTCCCCTTGTTTGTTCTATTCGCCCCAGACTCCCGATTCATTGTTTCGCGTGTTTTCTCGAACATTTCGTTCGAGAAAGAGTGTTTTTCGTCGGTCAGTCGACGCGACGAGTGTTGTGCGATCGAGTCCGTTGCCTGTCACATTCCCGTTGAGCCATTTTGTCCCTTTTTGTTTCGTAATTCCTTCCCGTGATTTTTCGAGCCTTTCCCTATCGTTTTCGAGTCCCGTCGCGATATTTTCGCGTGCTCCCCTCGTCGAACATTAGCCCCGTTTCCCTTTCGCGTTCAATTTAGTCCCGATTCGTGTTTTTTGTGTCGCCAGCGAGCGAGATCTTCGCTTCGCTCGTCTAATCGGGTTTCGCCGCCGGAACCCGGCTGAAGCGTCCGCGTGGTTCGTTCGATCGCGTGGCTCGCTCCTTGGTATTTTCCCTGTTCATCTCACTGGTATTATAAGACGCCTGAGTTCCGGGGACCCTCGGTCCTTGAGTAAAAGATTATTTTCGCTTCTCCCTGATCTAGTCCCTTGTAATATTTTCGTTTAGTAAATAATTTAATATTGTTTTCATTTTTGCCAATTCTGCTTTTTCGTTGTAACGGTTGCTGGACCGAATTAACCAGCTGGCGCTCTATCCTTTTGTGTAATTCATTGAATAAATTCGAGATTTTCTTATTGTTATTTTTAATCCCTTTTTCAGCGTTATTTATTTTATTTCCCCTTCTTTTCTCTCGCGATTGTGTCGAAACCGTCACAAGGTGTTTCGGGTATGCTCTGTCACAGCACATTGGAAATAGCACTGCAATGGCTGACGCTATTCGTCAAATTCCACACCATGCACTCAACAACCACGAACACTGGGAGCATGTCAGCGTGATCCGGAAAATTAAACTCATGCTCCTGTTCCAGGAGGCTTTGAAAGTTCAGCACTTTACACGAGTTTGCTACAAATTTTGAATCAATTGGCAAACAATGCTGATAAATTTGCTCACGGATTTTCAAGTCAAGCAAACGAGAGCATTAATCATACGGCAGCTAGTAAAGCTCCAAAGGCACAATGTTATAGCCAAAGTGAATCAGCTGTAAGCAGCGAGTTCCTGATTTGAATTTGCCTCGCCAAAATCATATACGCGAGAGTTATTGTCCGAGATCTCATCGATTATCGATGTCTCGATCCGTCGAAACGTACCCCCCACTTATTGGGTAACGAGAGCGATTTAGTCCGAGCCGCGGCCTCTTTTGCTCCGGAGACGTCGCCTTGTCAACAACCTCCTCGGAAGACTCGAAAAATTATCATCGTACTCGCTCTTCAATCGCGAGATTTGAGGACGTCGGGTCTGGCCGTCCCGACTCTCTTGTAATTTCTCTTCGAGATATTTGGAGGATATTAGAAAGAAGGAATCTTAACGTCGCATATTTTGCAAATCCGGAGTAAAATCGAGCCAACGAGGGATCAGCATACGAGCGCAGCGTAAATTAAGATAAGTCGCAATTTCTCTCGACCAACGAGAATTTATATTGTTAAAGCCAATAATTTCTTGTATGTGTGTCTGTTTATGGAGTGGATGAATGAGTGAGTTTGTGTGCGATTGTAAATGTTTGAAAATTACCAATTCCTTGAAAAATACCGGGTGTCCCATTTTAATCTTACACCTAACTTTTCTCGAAAAATATTGCTTGGGCGAAATATTGTGTGGAACAAAACTTTCAGGGGTTGAAGGGGAACGTTAGAAAAAAAAAAATGGTGGAGCCAAAATCAAAAATAGCGGCGTTACAATGGCCAACATGTATTATTCAAATGGTAACATAACTTTTTTTCATTGCCAAAAATTTTGTCAGCTTGAAACTTCAAACTTTTGTTCGAACATTTTTTCGATCAAGTTCATAATTTTCAAGTGGGAACATCATTTTCATTTATTTTAGAGATATGCAGCATGTACCGCATGTTTGTGCGTACGCGGAGGTGCGTGTGTGTTTTTTTTTTATTTCTATTTTATTTCACGATTTTT
>JBAJMU010000010.1:248821-267800 GCA_037952995.1 Hyposoter didymator | reverse complement strand
TAGGAATCTTTATCCAGAACCCGCCTAACCTACCTACTGTGGATAAAATATTGTCGAAACAACTTTCAGAAAGTATTCGAACCTATACCTCTTCCTGTGAAGATTCTGGCAGCGACAAGAGACGTAAATGTATGTGTCTTGAGCCGCTACCGCAACTCTCGAACAGTGAAAGTATAACCCGTGCTGGTTATTGTAGTTGCTTCCGTATCTTTTTTTCTAAAAGGAGGCATCGATCGGTTACTCTTGCGCTTATTTGTCCTCGGCTTATGAACTTTTTCCGATTCCTTTCTTAGAGATGTATCCTTGCTTACAATTCCGCTATTGTGGTTCTTTATCGAGAGACTCGGTAGAATGGTGAGACAGGTGCAATTTTACGGCTCTGTGGTCTGCGGGCGGGGGTTGCTCAGTCCATGTTATCTCTAAATGGAACAGTTGACAGGAGTGGGGATAATCGTAGTGGAACAATTTCTTCGATTATGGAAGCCAGTGGAAATATGATACTTAGAAAACAGTTTGACAGACTCATTAAGAAACAAGCTTTCGATCGAGCCCCAAATCAGAACTACTTGCTGGGAAGAAACGCTGCAGAGGTTTAAGATTATACCAAGGCTAATAACATCGAAGAGTTTGGCGTATGTAGGACATAATACCTGTTGATTATATCGAGTTTATAATCAGCTGCCTCTATTTTTACCCACGCCATTAAAGATCTGGTGAAAGTTCAGAAAGCGAGAGGTCAGAGAACAGTGCAGATGTCTCTAATTAATGCGGTTCAAATGTACGCTGGTTTGGAATTAGTTTTGAAGTTACGAAGTGCGGGACGAGAGAATAAATTCAGAAAAGCGATGTTACTCAGAGTGTAGAGTTATTTGTATCATTTTGGGAACGGAAATGGCAACAAGGACGACGATGAGAAAAACTCTTAGAAAAATGACGATGAGGGTCACGAAGAGGACGATTATTTAAAAAAAAAAGTGAAAAATCAAAGAACTCAGAGAATGTATTGTTTATAGTTAAAGTGGAATGGTATTATAGAATTATATTTATAAAATGTATTAAAATGTATTATAAAATGGAATTATAGTTAAAATAGAATGGTTCATCTAAATTGAACCGGGGGTCAACCAATTCAATTGTCCATGTTCTGTTTCCGGGCACGGAATTCTTGGCCAGGATAGAATGATTCTGCCAAGAAAAAAAAATTGAAAGCAGAGAGCCGTAGAAAGTTCTACAAACAGTACAATCAAAAATATTCTGATTATTCGACACAAGTGACTGTGTGAAAATTCGATCAGGTATGTAGTACAATTCTTATATGATTGCGTAAATAGCCTGTTAGGTTTTTCAACGGTGCAATCAAATGACGTGTCATGCTGCACTGCTTTTTTCTTTACAAAAATATCTTACAGCTAGCTTTTCGGGAAATAAATATACGTTCAAGGATGTAAAGACGTATTTATCTTGCACTCGAAACGTTCTCATGACTTTCAAATAGCAATCAGCAGTGTACTTGAGACATGGGCATGCAACCTGTCGAACGGAAGTGTTCAACAGAACTAATTCATTTCATACTGAATGACGAAATTGAATTTTTCTATCGATATCAATAATCATCATAAGACTGTACCAATTATTAACGTTGGATCATCTTCCGTCCTCGTTCACAGTTTTTATACGGCATACATATTCTCAGCGTGGTTAACATTTTAGCCCATGGGTACTTCTCATTAAACACTATTTCATTGTAGTTCGACTAGCAATATAATTTTCTGTTTCGTAGCCCTTACTTACATGACCCTTTTTTTCGTCAGTTTCATCACTCCCTAGGAATTCTTCATTAGATTCTTCATGTTCGTTATCATGGAATTCGTTAAACTCGCTGGTATGTAGATGACTAAATTCAGTATGGAGACGCTTCTTTTGACCTGCCACGTGAGAATGTGTGTGCAACTCTTGAGAGTCTTCGGGCAAGTCTTCTACTACGTTTTCGTGAACATAATATTGTCGGGGGTAAGGGTTACTAATGATCCTATAAGGAGAGGTAGTCTTAATAACTGCTGGATGTTCTACATAGTGGTCTGTTAATCGTACGTCATTTGACATGTCGTCATTTAATTCGACTGGTCGTTTAGGATCCACATTGTTGTGTTGTGAATGCATGGCACCATTTATTAACGCCCGAAATTGTGGTCGAAATGGCACGATTCGATCAGTGAACGCGTAATTTCGATTTTGGTTGTGTTGAGAGTAGTAATTTCCACGAATGACCTGCTGATCGTCGAAAGGTGCATTCGACGGAGAATCTTCTTTTTCTCCAACACGTTCGTCGTCATTATCGTAATGACTATGATGAATCCCTTTATCGTAATGAGACTGTAAATAAAAGTTGGTTTTAGGGGCCCTTTTTGCGGGACCGTGTACATAGACGATAACTGTTTTTGTGTGTATATGATGATTCATGACTTCCGGTACGTGAATCTTGAAGTGAACGCTGCAAAAAGACGAAAAATGTCGATTTACGGAATTCGTTTTGACTAGAGACAAAATAATAATTTATAACACTAAACAAAGGCAGGAATTAGACATCAACAAAATAGAATAACTCAGTGTTCAAAACCCTCAAAGTATGTGGACGAATAACAATTATCACTTGCAGAAGAGTTCACTTTTATAAGAGTTCATTGATGTGTTTTATTCCATGGTCGATAATTCAACAATGACTTGCAGTTCTTACTGCACATAGGATTTCTTTTAGGTATCGAATGAGAATTTTACCAAGCACTCACTGTTCTTCATCTCTATCGGAAGCAATGGCGTATTTTGTTCGTAATCCCAACAATATCAATGCCAGGATTTTCTGTAAATAAAGCATATTTGTAAAATCGGGAATATTGTACAGACACAATCCTACGTATGAGGACTCCATACCATCTCTAGTGGTTTTATATTTGAGATCGATGGTCGATAGCTTTAGTAACGTGAAAACTACTGATATGGAACTACCGGAACATCGCCGTTTATATCATCCTTCCTTTATCCCCATCAAATCTTTGGGTCACTGCAACAAGAATCATCTGATCGGGTCATTTACTGGGAGAGTTTTCTCTTCTAGAATTTCCAGAGTATGGACACTTTCGCCGTATTTCATCTTCAATGACTTTTACTTTTCCCCATTTTAATTCCTGTGTTTATGCTTCATTTATCTTCAATTTTTTTTGCTAGTTAGTAGAAATTGCCAATGACTGGTAGTCATACCATCAAACTATTTTCGAACTCTCCCACAGTGTGGCGATTCAAGATTTTAAGCGGATTTCATGCTGTTTTGGTCATATCGAGGAGATCATAATGTCCGGTAACAATCCCGTGACATTTTGGTACCAAACATCTATGTAAGATCAAACATGTATTGATAGTCACAGTGTTTTTCCCACAAAATACATAATTGCCAAGGTGCTTCCTAGATTGTTTCTCGTTTAGTTTCCACACCGAGATGCAATCACGAGGCCCGCACAATACATTGGAATTGAACGATGTGCCGAAAGAACTGGCCGAGCCTGAGAACGTCTCCGGTCACATTTTCTCGCGCACGAAAAAAACTTCAATTTCTTGCTGGCCATTTGCGATCTCTCACAGCAAGTAATCGGGAATAGTTAGAGTACTTCTATAACGAGACTTAGTGATCTTGTGCTGGCTGGAATAATTTGGTTTATTCTTTGCCACGAACTCTCCGCGTCGTACAATTATAAGAAACATTTAATACAGTTAAAGTGTGTGAATCTGTAAGTTTGTTTTGAGCACGAGCATGAATGCGAGTTTGTAAGGGACAGAGAGTTTGAAAATAGCCATTATGAGTAACGTGTTGCGAAGTTCAATCAGTGGAACGAGTCCGTACTCTCGTATTATCCTGTAACGTGAACATGAGAGATTCTTTAAGGCTGATCTCTTGTTTTTTGTTTACAATCGATGTCTTCAAAATAAATCTGGCAATTTCAATATAGAACTCGTTGTAACACATTTCTATTCCTGAACCTTTCTCCTAACTCCGTGAATTGCCCTGTAGACAACAAGACCTCCACGGGGAAAAAAGCCTGGACAAGTCAATTTGTTGGTGACCGCCGTTTCCATTCGTTTTCACAGAAAATTTACCCCCGTTAAAAAATAATCGAAACCTCGAATCAAATTAAGAATGAAAAAAACCCTAGAAAAAAATGGCTTCTAAAAAAGTTCATAAAGACTGAAGGAATGACGAGGAAATGGAAATCGCTAAAAAACCCTTCAGAACAACTCCCCTCAAAAAAATGCAGCTCTAAAAAAGAAGGAAGGAGAAAAACCACAAAAAAATTGAAGATCGAAAAAAATGCGAGAAATGTGAAACTGGTAAAAAAAGTCGATCGTTTTCGCTTAGCACTAACAATTTTGATGTCTATGTAAGGACAAGTATCCCATTAATGTCTGAAAATCATCTAGGAGAAGGAAAAAGACAATATTTTCGCAGAAAAATCTGACGCCCCTAAAAGAAATTGAAATCCCCAATGAAATAGAGAAGGAATGACGAGGAAATGTAAATCGCTAAAAATACCCTTCAGAACAACTCCCCTCAAAAAAATGCAGCTCTAAAAAAAAGAAAGGAGAAAAACCACAAAAAAATTGAAGATCGAAAAAAATGCGAGAAATGTGAAACTGGTAAAAAAAAGTTGATCGTTTTCGCTCAGCACTAACAATTTTGATTTCTTTCGCGTCACGTTTATATTCTGTATATTTTGGTTTCGCCAATTCTTTTGCGTACCGTGATTTTACTGTGATTCCGGTTTTGTTTCTCTTTGGATTTCGTGAATCTTATTCATTTCCGCGCTATATGCGCGTTTCTTGTCTTTCGCTAATTCTTTCTTCCGCTCATAATTTTCTTTGTAACCGGGAGCGCTGTCTCCGCGGCCCGACTGACGATCGTGAGCCCGCAAATACCTTTCAATCTGTTTTCCGAAGCACGAATTCGCCTCGGTGGCCTCGCTCAGTTTCGGGACCACCTGGCGTCTAGGGCCAATTACCTTTGCCTCGGAGCTACTCTGTACTGGTTAACTTGTCGTATCGTTTCGTGCGTTTGATGTCGCCTTACCTTCGCTTTACCTAGCCTTTGGGCTCGGCGTCACAAACATAGCGGACTATCGGCTACAGTCAGAGCCAAGCCCCGAGTTAGCTACCTTCGATTACCTTGGTTTCGCGACCGTGCATGGGACCGGGAGCCTCTCGCGGATAGGGACGTTTACCTTTTGCCTTCGAGGTCACTCTGACCTGGTTACCCAAGCAATGTCGTTCCGTGAGTCTGATGACGCCTTACCTTGGCTTTACCTTGCCTTCTTGGCGCGGTGTCACAAACAGATCGGACGGCTGGCCGCAGCCAGATTGTCGTTCGACTCCGTTGCCTTCGTCCTTACCGCTTGAGGAGAATAATCGAATCGATCGTCAGTCGAGCACCGCGGCCATCGACAGTTCTCGCGGAATTTCTTTTATCACAATTGTAAATAATTTTTTGGTTAAATTCCGACGGGACGGGCCGGCCGCGGGCCGCCCCGCCTCGCTACCTAACTTTGCTTTGTATCGCTATTTTTCCTTCCTCTTAATAATCTCGGTCGTCTTGTCCCTCGCGCCGCCCGGCCAAACCTGATCGTCGGGGGCGGGCGAATAAAAAGTCGACCTTGGTCGGCGGCACTCCGTGCTTGGCGCCCTGCCCGCTCTCGCGGCCGAGGGGTGACGCGAGGCGTGATACGAGCCGGGAAGGGACGGGATGAACCTCCCCAGGAAAATCTTCGTTACAGTTGTCACGTCTTAGTGCAGATAACGTGTGGAAAGATCCGCACGAATTATTTTCTATGATTTAGCCCGGAACTGCCGAACAGGGATTAGAAAAAGTGAAAATATCGCGCACTAAACTGGAATTTAATTTATTTTAGCTTCGCGGTTATATGTGCCGTTGTCCACGTGGAGGTCTCGATAGATCTCGAACCTCGGATCGTTAGGATCGATCCCGGCGAGTGGGGGCAGATTCTGATGGGACTCCACTCGATGGAGCTCGTACTTAGGTTGGACAATTATTATTTTAGTTGCAAGAGGGGCGTTGCTAATGACTCGAGGTTGCTCGGTCTCGTTGTCTGACGATACTCCGAAATGGCATTTAGGACCGGAAGGGTCTGAATATTGTTTTATTAATTTTTTTAATTGGTATTTTCTGCCGTCTCGACGGGTTCGTGGCACGGATGACGTTTTTAGGATTCGGGAGAGTCGCGATTGAGCAACTGCTATTGCTCCGATCGCGAGTGAGGAGAAATTCGAGCGAGCAACTTGGGATTGCTCCGATCTCTATAGGAATGAGGGAACGAACGCGCAACTTGATATTGGTCCGATCTCGTACGTGGAACAAGCGTGAGCGTGCGACCTTATGCAGCACCGATCTCGGATCAGGGGTTTGTTTAGGAGTTTGTCGAGGGTGATAGAAGAAAATGTTAGACTCGAATTTTATTGTTACTAATGCAAAAATATGTGAATTTATTCAATTTAAAGGATAGCGAGAGAAGTGTGCCTGAGAAAGTACAAATTGGCTAAGGTGGTTAAGATGTGTAAATGTTATTAAATTGTATCGTCAGAATGCAGAGCTCCAGTCAAGGCGTGTAAAAGGATTGAAATTGATCTCGTGACTACCGTGAATTCTTTTCCTATTTTTTTCTTTTACCTTGGGATTCGCAAATCTTCTGACTGGGAATTTAAAATAACGTGGTCGGACAGAGTAACGTCTTGAGAAGACGACAAATGAATGACTGGTGACTGGTGCTCTGCATCCCGTATTTATATACTAAAAAGTGCTGGATCAGCATTTTTATAAATGTTGGCTTAATGTTAAGAATATTGTACGGGTTGGTCCCAACAGTCCACGTGGTGGGGTTCCCTTATGGTCTGAGTTACGTGTGTTAGAAAGAGAAGATGTGTGCATAGCAATAAGGCGTATGTGTAACGTGGGTATCGCTCGGTCCAGTTGAATTTAATTGGGGCACGTACAGAGTGATGAATTGTGGTCGATAAGTAATATTGGGTTATTAGTTTTCTTCAGAAGGGGATTTTAAGATGATCGGGAGGTTCAGGAGGTATTAGGGGAACATGTGAGCGAAGAGGTAACTCCTGGTTTTGTAATTTTAATAGGTGCGAGTGAGAAGGGTGATCGGTATCGGGTGCCGAGTGCGTTGGACCCCGAGCGGATGATAAGAGTAGTGTCTTGTTGCATGTCTGTTCGCTCGCTAGAGAATAATCCCACGGTTGGATGTTTTGACCGATTTCTGAGTTCAAGGCTTTACTTGTGTTTATATGGCAAATTCTTAGAGTGTTGGCGATTTTCCTGTAATTCCTTCAGTCTATTTGAATTTTTTTAGAAGCCATTTTTTTCTAGGGTTTTTCACCTTTCTCTGGTTTATCGGAGATATTTTTTTTTAGGGTGGTCAGATTTTTCTGCGCAAACAATTTCTTTTTTCTTCTCCTTAGATGATTTTCAGACATCAATGGAATACTTGTCCCTTAATAGACATCAGAATTTTTAGTGCTGAGTGAAAACCATGAACTTTTTTCACCAGTTTAACATTTCTCGTATTTTTTTCAATCTTCTTCTTTAATTTTTTTGTGGTTTTTCTCCTCCCTTTTTTTTAGAGTTTCATATCTTTGAAGGAAGTTGTTCTGGAGGGTTTTTTTTTTTACCGATTCACACTTCCTCGTAATTTCTTCAGTCTTTTTGAATTTTTTTGGAAGTCATTTTTTTCTAGGGTTTTTTCTATTCTTCATTTGATTGGACGTTTCGATTATTTTTAAAGAGGGGTAGCTTTTTCTGTGATAAGGAATGGAAATGGCGGTCACCAACCAATGGACTTGTCCAGGCTTTTTTCCCCGTGGAGGGGATTTTCGGCTAGGATATCATTTCTTTTTTTCTGACTCCTCTGAAACCTAAATTTTTTCGAGATCACATGATCCTTTGTTGATCTTCCCCCGTGGCTTGAATTGGTTCAGTTCTTCGACCCGCTTACATATGTGATCGAAAAATAAAAGCGTTATGCTGATCTGCGTTAGGTACTCGGATATAGGCGGAGTTGACTAAGGCTTTTGACGTGACACAATTTCCATTGTTTTTGCGATCCTTTTCATCTAGAGTCTCTTCCCCGCTCAAAACTGAATTAAGTGAAAAATCTTTTCGATAGATTTCTACGATTGTGGATTGTAGGTCTTATGCTTCTCCCAAGATCTCTTCGCTTCGCTATGATATAGAATAAGATGGAATTATAATTATTAATAAACAGATCATAAATTTCAAAATCATTCGCTTCCTATAATTTTCTCCGCTGAATCGCTGTTGGTATAATTCCAGAAAGCAAAGTGTTAGCATAGATGCTGGCCAGATGACTACTCGTACAAGCTCACTGATATTTGACTATTCCTTGTATTCTTTTCAAAAAGTTTTCGCTCTGCTATAGAAGAGAATGAGATGAAAGTTTTATCTGCATTTGTAAACAGTTTCCTCTTTGCTGAGTGCAATAGTTTTATCTAAGTAGACTGAAAAATCTTTACGGTGCATTTCTACGCCCATCTACGGAAATGCGTATTCATTGGTAGATCACATGTTTGAAAACTTTTCGCTTGCGATAATTTTATCTGTTCCATCGTACAATTGTGATTCCACAAAGCAATGTGTGAGCAGAGAAGCTGCCCTACGAGGACTATTTGCACAAGTACACTGCGATAACTTCGCATACTTTCTTCTTTGCAAAATCTTTGCTTCGTCATGATACAAAAGATTGTGTCACAGATTCAGACGCACGGTCTGCTTTAAGTGTTCCTTCATTCAGCAAACTTGAATCCCTTCGCAGACAGTGCTTGACTTCTAGCAGGAAAAAAATGCTTCGCTATCAGAAAGCGATAAATGTTTTTCCTCTAAGAATCGATCTAGATTTCGATATTTCGACCACCTCCGGATTATCATACTCCAGCTCCGACCGGAATGCGATACGGAATGACCGATGTATTTTTGGTTTTCTGTAGTCACATATTTAAAAAGTCCTTGAAATCTACGTTTTCGGCCAGTTCACGTCACCCTCGGAAATGACGACTTTCCACGTTAAGACGATTATAAAAATAGGTAAGATTGGACATCTTTCACTGGCGCTATTTCTGGCTAAATCACATTGTTCGTCCTGTGATTTGTGAATATTTTTTGCTGACTGTGATGCTACGGTAAAGTATTCGCCAAGATTGGTTACAAAAATGCTACAAAAAACCAGGATCACAATGAGCGACAAGAGAATTTTCAAATTACCTCAACAACGAAGGAAACGATATGATTTAGCCGAAATAAGCGCATAACGATCGATTTTGATAAAACCCTGCTTTTAATCAAGACCTCGGCAATTAAAAATGAAATGAAAAAAACCAAGTACACAGCGTGATCAATAATATTTTTCCACTGTACTATCGGAGTTTTATGGGGAAATTCTGTTTCTCTCCATATAATTGATACAATCAGAGATAGTATTTTTCATGGTTGCTGAGCTCTTTAATCGGTAGAGTTTCACTGAATACAATGGCGATAGCATGATGCGCTTCGCTAGTTCGATGCGTTAGGTATAAGTAACCGTTAGAATCGCCATCGTTGTAGTCGCTGTTATTTATTGAAACCGTCTAGTTGAATTTATCAGCGTTTCGTGTTTAATGTTTGTTCAGTTATTTCCAAGTAGATGGACATGAAGAAAGAACGTTTGGTAAATCAACATTATATCCCAAGTCACAATAAGAAGATTTTAGACTTAATGTTATGAATTTATTCATTTTGTTTTCAATGTTTTGACATTTTTTCAGTATGTCGTATCGTTTCTCTTCGCAATCTTCATGGTCCACGAGTCGGTCATACATGGGTGAGCATAGTATTAGACTTGTCTCTGCTAGAAGACTTCTTACTTCATGCATTGGGAACTAGACTTTGGTTCAATGGGTCGATATATGTAATTTTACCCAAGTCGAGTATTACTCTTCCAAGAATACATCGGAATGCATTTTGGAGTATGACCAATGTGTGATGTACTGTAATTCGGACAATTCAATGAACTTAACTTTAACGTAGTATAACTATTTTTTAAACTCATCCCATTGTAATCATTGGAATGTTTGAACATTATCAAACTATCAACTGAGTAAGGTTTTATGTGATTCATTTTAGGAAGAAAGTGGTAATACATGTACCTTATGAAGTGAAGAATACGAAGCACACCCACACAATTTACAAAGTGATACCTCACCTTCATCACGACAAGAAGGACGACCACATTGAAGAACATGAAAGCGAGGAATTCGATCATTATAAAAAATGATGTCAAATACACAAGGAACGAGTTCATTAACAGCGATTATAAATATTACAGAATTGTTATTAGTTTTTTCATTATTCACTGTAGTATAGACATTCTCTTCTTCATAGTTCTCATTTATCTAATGTATGGATATATAAATACAATAAACAGAAAAACATGAAGAATTACGATATTTTGTTATCTTCATAATAACCCTGATATAACAAAAGTATAGCCATAGAAAAAGAACTAACCCTATTAATTTATTTATCTATTATTATCGATCCCTACATATATAGGCGCGCGCACGCGTGTGTGTTCATGGAAGAGCACTAATCGGGACCGAGTTAACTTAGCAGGCTGAACCTGTCCAAAGGTTTACAAATGTAGGATCCTAAGTGATTCATGCGCATTTGTATATTGCGCAATGATGAAAATAGACAAATTTTTATCGAGTACTGTGTAGTACTGGGATCTCTCTCCAATGATACAAGGGTCCTGATTTTGACCATCACGTGAAAAAAAATGTCGTCCTATATCCGAACGATCTCAACGCATGCAAAACAGCCTTAAGCACTCGAGGCAGTATTTTGCACCGCTGTGTACCGTTGAGCACGGGTATCCATGGGCATATCTACAGTTCAACAAACTTCGTCTAGTCACAAATATGGATAATGATATAAATGTTGAGTTCCTGATATAACTATTCTCAGCGAGAAAAATCAGAAAGGGGATAGATTTGCTTGGAGGAAAGGAAGAACTCTTACACGTATTTCTGATTCCACTCTTGCATTTTCTTTTGGCAATATAGTATTTTCGGCTTCGATTATACTCTCTGCGATTACAATATTTTTGACGATAATAAAGATATTTACGATCGATCACACGTTATAAAACGGGATGAACGACTTTCTGAGGTTATTACTTCCATTTCTTTGGCAAACGATGTAAGCGGTTGCACGAAGATTATTAATTCTACTGTCTATTATACAGTATTCTTTATTTGACTGTGTCACGTCCGGTGGCCTTTGATCAAAATTACAAAATAGTTCGTTTGAAACGAAATTTCGTTACAAAATACATATAATGAAATTATGTCGTTATCAGTGTGAGAACGCAAATGCAGTCGCGATCTCACACGAATAGTCCCTAAATCCGCTGACAGCGTGGATCCCACGGTAACCGCGAGAGCGTTGCTCACCTACAGGACGCGCGAAGTCCGACTTCAGCGGATTTCGGGCGCGCATTAAGGTGGCTTGCATCAGTGAATGAAAAACCAGTGATACGAATGAAACTTCGGGAGGGTGTTGTCCAAGATGCAATGAACACTCTCTCGAAATTTCGGGGTATGTTGCCGGACAAATTATGGTGATCGATTAATCCAATATTACCTATTTTAACATGGTTCTTACGGCAGCTCATTCCATTTTAACTGGAAGTTACACGATAACTTTTGATGAAGACGACAGAGCTCACTCAAATTTTAAGTATGGAAAGATGAAATCGTGAACTTTTCGATGGTATTTAAAAAATTGTGTCTTGCTGGGGATTTTCCTGAGAAATTTAATCGCGAAAGTCATCGTGTGCGCAAATGTCGAATGCAATATATGTCTGCCATTTTGCACGAGAAAACAAGTGACTAGGGCACGCCTGCTAGTCCCGTTAAACAATCGGCAAAAAAGTTGAGTTTCCGATTTTATGGAGCCGATTTTTGAGAAGCTGGACATCATCAATTGCATGCGGGAATTTTTTGGTGGCATTTTGGGTTACTGAAGGATGAATGAGGTTCTGTAGAAGTGTCATATGAGAGGTCACTCTAGTTTCTTGTTCGGTGCTTGCGTACTGACAGCGTTAAATACTTTGGTCAGTTGAGATCTTATTTATAATATTGTTCATTATAAAATATGGATGAATCTTATAGGAAACGTCATCGAAATTCATAAATTGTATTTGAACAGAGTATTCAGAAAATATTATGATAGATTTCATGATATTTTTTCACGTCACGATTTTGACTAGCTGTGTCACCTATGTGCCGCTTTAACCCAAATAAAAAGTGCAGGGCACTATGTAGTGGAGTTTTACATGCATACCCTTGTCGGGTTTTTACATGGTGTGCTTTCCGTACTTCCTCTCATCCATTCCACCACTCGCATCCCATTCTCCCACCGTTTGTCTCTTCTCCACCAGTGTTGCCCGACAGAAATATTTCAACGTACTAAGTGGCGCTGCAAAACGGACCAGAATTAAAAATTTCGTACGAAAATCGAATTCAACTGCCAGAAATAGAAAAAAAAGTTTTTCGTCCGAAAAAATAAATGGAAACTGCAAGGATACACAATATAGCTAGCGGTTCGATTATATTGTAGATGACGTAAATGTGTCGTACGGTAAATGGAACTGTTTTAACGCTAAATTTGGATGATGCAGATTCCCTCATATCCGACACTTCGACAATTATTCCACTTTATATACTTATAGAGTTAGACCGGGAGATAGTGACACAAAATATTAGGTCATTTGTACCAGTATGGCGGTTCTTCAGGGGTTTGATTACGTAAAAGCAAAAAGGAAAACGATGGTCATAGCGCTCGCACCGGTGGCCCAATCGCGTGGGCGTTAATTGAACGCGTCGGATAAATAACGAGTGTCGAACGATTTGTTCCACAAAAATGCTCGTATTTTCAGATAGTCGAAAAAAAAAGAAGTATTCGGTAGCGTTACGCCATACTTCTCGGGTGTGACTTACAGCCCGCCATACCGACGCGAATACATTAATTCGAATAAAACAAATCAATCATTTGTACCAGGCTAATTTTTGCATAGCTTATCATCGTCGAGTAGCCATTCGCGAAAATCTCCTTGCCATACTTTTCTGACAGTTCCCAATGGCCGCCATACCACTGCAAAGGAGTAATTTTTTTTTTTCGCCAAACGATTTGTACCACCCTGAAACTTTTTTTTAAGGTTCCCTGTTTGATCATAAATAGAAGTCTGATAATGCCATACCTGTGGGAGGTGGCAAATGTGAACAATATTTTCCTTGAAAACGTGTCGAAAAATCAGGTTTTTCAAGTATGGCGCCACTTTTTCTCTCTCCTAGAAGTATGGCAAATATAATAATGGACACATTGTATCGTATAATTGCCAAATTCCAAATGCCATACTGGTGCAAATCGTCAAAGTTTTTTTTTTTTTTTTCATCTTTTAGCCCAAGTCCGACAGTCATCCGCCAAATGGTTAAAATCTGTAATAATTTTTTTTATGTACAATTGCATCCAAATGACGAGAATACAATGATGCCATGATGTTACAAATGATTTTACGTATTTTACGTCGTATTTTTAAAACGTGTCAAATAAATAAGTATTTAAAGTATGGCAGCACTTTTTCCCCCTACTAGAAGTATGGGAAAAATAGTAACGGGAAAAGTAATAACGAAAATAATAACAAATGATTGAATTGTTTTATTCAAATTAATGTATTCGCGTCGGTATGGCGGGCTGTAAGTCACACCCGAGAAGTATGGCATTACGCTACCGAATACTTCTTTTTTTTCGACTATCTGAAAATACGAGCATTTTCGTGGAACAAATCGTTCGACACTCGTTATTTATCCGACGCGTTCAATTAACGCCCACGCGATTGGGCCGCCGGTGCGAGCGCTATGACCATCGTTTTCCTTTTTGCTTTTACGTAATCAAACCCCTGAAGAACCGCCATACTGGTACAAATGACCTAATATTTTGTGTCACTATCTCCCGGTCTAAGTTACGAACACATTTCTGTGTGAATTGAAATTTATTGGATATAGTAGGTAGGGAGATCGGGCTCGTCGAATGAATGGAAACGCGTAGAACAACAGCTGATATGCACTTTATTTTTTTTTTTTTTTTNTTTTTTTTTTTTTTTTTTATTTCACTTTACAATATTTTTTTATCTTGGTCACATTTTTTCCTTGTTACGATTTTTTTTATTACAAACAACTTAAAATTAAGAAGCTACTAGTGACTAGCACTGATTGCAAATGATGGGAGGAATATAAATAAATAAAACTAATAATAGGCTGCGTACGCGAAATTGAACATGACAGATAAATTTAGTTTCAATATCACAATATGTGCAGGAACACGCCCATTTATCGATCGTTCACAGTCACGTTTTCATCATAGATAAATAAACATATGGCAGCATCGATTTTTTTTATTTATTTTACTTAATCGTACTTTGGTTTGCGCTTTAGTAGTGACTCATTTAGTTCCCATGTGTGGCAGGCGTTTAGTTTGCCCAACAATTCTTTGGCATGTAAAACATTTTCGCAGGTCTCTACATTGAGTCGATTTCGCGTTTTATTTTTCATTAAATTTAGTTGAGAGAACACTCTCTCAGCTGCTGCTGACGAATGAGGCAGACAGAGCAGTGACGAACTTCGAAATATTGGGAAATAAATCTTCTTTCAATTGATTGGACATCTCACACACTTTTTTCCAAAATTCTACCATGCTCTCATTTTTGAACTTTTGAAGCTTGGCAATGTCGGACAGCAACCGCCACTCGCTATCGAGTTTTTCAGTGTCACCAACGAGCATGGGGAATACTTGTACAGCGTCATTAGCGATAGAGAGAACCTCTCCTTGCAGAACTGATTTAGGGTCGAAGTGACTCACAAAACGAAGGACTGGGACGTCAAAGTCGAATCATTTGTTCCGCCAAGGTCACGTAAAAAGAGAGAGCCTGAGTTTTGAAGTTATGCACTTCTTTTGCTTCGATTTTTCCGCTTTTCAAGAGTAGTTCAGTCTTCGCTCCGAAATGAATATCATCCAAAGAAATGAAATTTCCGGGATTACTGGGGTCCACCATTTGGAGACGAACCTGATCGAGATAATCTTTTTTCAAGAAATTACGGAGGACGTTTCGATAGAGATCTCTCACACGATTCAAAAGCAAATGTAATTTCGGTTTTTCAGCTTGAAACTCGATATTCAATCGGTTGACTGTATCCAAAATGTACGACAGAAAGGTGAAATAGATCTTGAAGTTTGGACTCTTGAGCTGAGAGAGTATCGTCTGACTAACAGGAAGATTGTCTTGAAAGCACTCGTGCGTAAAAAAGAGAATGAGAGCATCCCAGTTCTCTGAAATACGATCTACCGCAGCCTAATATGAGGATGAAAACATTGAAATGAGAAAGTTAAAAAGGGCAAAAACATTCAAGACACCGCAATTACCGCAAATAGTCACCATGGATTGTTCAAAATGAAAAATACTGCGAAGGTAAGAAGTTCTTCATTTAAATTTCCGAAACTTACTCATTTAGTAAAATGGTAAGTACTTACTTGAATGGAGAGCCAGCGCGTTTGACTCGGATGGAGTAATTTATGCGGTTTTAGATTCACGAATGTCTGGAACTCCTGCAATCTTTCCAACCTGTTGCTGCTGTGTGAGAAATACTTGTAGACCGACCGGAGCATTTCTTCGACGCTTTTGGGCAACTGCTGGGCGGCTGCCGAAGAACATAGGTGAAAAGAGTGACAAACATATTCCATGACAAAAAGGTGCGGCAAGATTTTTTTGAATCGAGCCTGTACACCACTGATGTTTCCCATCATCACAGACGCATTATATGCAGCGAAACCAATCATGTTGTTGATCGGAATGGCAAGATTTTGCAAATGTTGTGTAACGGCGGTGAAAAGATCTTTAGCGGTGCACGATGCAACTTCAATTATACCGAGAAAATTATCTCGACATTGTCCAATGCTGTCATCATAAAATCTGGTGACGATAGCAAGACACTTTTTTGTTCCTATATCCGTTGTTTCGTCGATGATCAATGAATAGGCAGTCTCGCCGAGTTTGCCAGAAATTTGACTGATTTGTTCTTCCGCGATGCAGTCTGTTAAATTTTTCGTTTTTGTTCGACCACATTTCAAAGCCTTCGCCACGTCCGAATCTGGACACACCGAAGCAATAAACTTGGGAAGATGATTGATCCATGAGAAGGAATGGTGAAATAGAGTCATTTTGAGCTCCGACGATTTCACCAATTTCTCCCTATTCTTCGCCTGTTGTTGCTGTTGGTCGCCCAAGTAATTTTCGATTGCCGCAGTGTTTCTAGCTTTTTGGCAATTCGATTGATGTGACAGAGAATTTTCATGCCGTTCCAATTGATTTTTTCCCCCTTTGATGACTTTGCAACAGGCTTTGCAGAACGATGTTGTTTTGCCCAACTGCGACGTCCTTTCGGGCCAGTGGAATTTTTGTTTTCAATCTTCTTTAAATAGTTGCGGATAAGATTTTTTCTTCGTCATTTCTTTCGACGACTTCACAGCGCTGCCGTCAGAATCAGTGCTGTCGATTACTTCTGTCGAATAATCTTTCAGCAGCCTATAAATCAAATATTTTTCCTGAATGAAAACCTCGCGATTTTATATTATTTTAATATGCAGAAACTTTAGCAACATAATTGAAATGTGCAGTGACGCTGCCGCAACAGAATATTTATTTGACGGACTGTTCTCATACCCAGAAAAATCTTTTGCGACTGTAATCGTATCAAGAAAAGTCTTGCCAGAGGTTCATTTTAAAAAAATGAATAGTAAAATAGAATGGTTGAACGATTTTCCAAACCTCAGATTTTCGTAAAATTCGAAAAACCATAAATTTCAAACCGTTTCAAGTTGGAAGCGTCAATAGCCTTTTTTTTTTAAATTTCAAAATCCCGCAAAATACGTATTTTTCTACCAATTCGAACAAAATTGAGAGAAAATGAAGAGCTTACATGAATTAAAATCTGTGCAAAACGGAAATGGGAGCCCTGCAGCTCAAACCGTTCTCGAGTTATGAACGATTGAATTTTACAGGGCCATGACATACACACACAGGCACATACACATGAAAGGGTTAAAAAATCACAAATAATTTATATGAATAATTAGGTAACGAGGATAAATGTTTATCGATCGAAATCGATGAAGAAAGAGAGTCGAAACCAACGAAACGATTCGTTGGATACAAACTTCGGGAGGGTGTTGTCCAAGATGCAATCAATATTCTCTCGAAATTTTGGGGTAGTAGTAGTAGTAGTAGTAAAAGTGAGCGGTTGGGGCCTTCTGGTCCCTTGCAGGCACCTAAATCCATATGGTTCTTTTGTGCTATACCGCTGGTTGTAAGGGATATCTCACTGTGTTAGGCCGGCCTTTTCGGCTAGACTGGACATGTGACGTATCTTGAGTTTCGACATATCTTTGGGGTCTACAAACGTTTTCCCCCAAAGTTTGTATCGGTGAACTGCAAGGACTGGACAGCGACACAGGATGTGTGCGCTGCTTTCGTCTTCTGCTTCGCATAACCGGCATTCCCTGCTTTCTGCCAGGCCCAGGGTGTGCATATGATACCTGAGGTCGTTGTGTCCCGTTAGATGTCCAATCCCCAGTCTCATTTTTGCCCTTCCTAGTCCTAGCAGTTCGGCAGTTCTTTGCGGTCTCGGTCCCGTCATACTCAGTTTTGCCTGCCTGCATCCCACTCTCGTATTCCAGAGGTGTTTGTACTGCTTCTCCAGGCTCTCCTGTATGATGCGCTTGCCAGTGGCAAAGGGGACGCCTACAACTTGTTCCGCTAGTATCGTTTCCGTCCCCAGCTTGGCCAATTTGTCGGCTGTTCCGTTACCCTGGAATCCTTGGTGTCCCGGGATCCAGGTTAGTGTTATCTTGTTGTTCTTCCCCACTGCCTCCAGTAGTTGCATGCAGTTCCATATAACTGCGGAGTCTGCGTGGGGTTTCGCTAGTGCTTCGATAGCCGCTCTGCTGTCCGAGTATACAAGGATTCTCTTGCCCGTCGTATTTCGCTCCAGGCACTTCCTCATACACTCAAGTATGGCCAACACCTGGGCCTGAAAAACCGTGGCTAGTTGCCCCATTGGGAGGCTGATCTCGGTGTCGGACCTGGGATGAAACACCCCTGCCAGAAACCTGTCATTTGCCCCTGATCCATCAGTGTACCAGGCCTCGGTACCTGGAGGGGTTTGTGTCGTTTTCTTCTTCCAGTCTTCTCTGGTCTGGATTGATGTTTCAAAGGACTTCTTCGCCTGGAATCTCCTGGGAATTTTGTCCAACAGGACAAAATTCACATTTTCAGTCGTTTCGATTGAGCGAAATATTTAGTAGGTTCGATAACAAAGTTTTCTTTTTCGTTTTTCTTTTCTCTCTAACGGTTCGTCGTTAAGTACTCAATTGAAGAATCTTATTGCTGCTTAAACGAAGGCCGCGCAATCGCCCGCACAAGAATGAAAAAAAAATGAAAAAATGAAATGCAGGAAAAGGCATTTTCTATTATTTTACTTCGTGAAAACCACGGTAACGTATTTGAATGTGCAGTAAAGCTGCCGCAACAGAATTTTTATTTCAGCGACGCTCCTCATCCTCAAACCAAGAAAAGACTTCAGCAAAAGAAATAGACAATAGAGGAAATGAGTTTTGCGGGGAACTCACCTTTTTGTTAAGAGTGCTTGCGATTGTTTTTTCCTTCTTTTTGCTTCCTCATAGAGGAAGCTATGTGACGGTGAAAAATTTTTTCTCCAGTTTTCAATGTCAATGTGCTTAAAATGTCCCAAA
>JBAJMU010000010.1:234589-248721 GCA_037952995.1 Hyposoter didymator | reverse complement strand
AGGAAGCCAATTGCAAATTTCAATTTGCAGCATTTTTCAAATTTGAAATTGGAATTTGAATTTACAAAGTTCATTTTTGTTAATTATCTGTCGCATTTTATGCATTTTCAAGTAAATTTTAGATAAGGGGCGAAACGACGGTGGGAAACTGAATTCAGTTGTTAACAGACGAACAGCGAGGAAAAAACGTTTACAGACGAAGTGGTTTTATATTTTTAAATACTCACCCATATTAAATTTTGATGCTTTAGAATAGAGGCGATATTTTCTCCCCAGTTGCTTTTTTCTTTTCTCCGGGACAGTCGACGCTGGATCCCGACGACTCGGCAAGATTCTTCGCAGGGACTGCAGGTAGTTCAAATATAGATGGACCGG
Source organism: Hyposoter didymator (assembly GCA_037952995.1). Taxonomy (NCBI): domain Eukaryota; kingdom Metazoa; phylum Arthropoda; class Insecta; order Hymenoptera; family Ichneumonidae; genus Hyposoter; species Hyposoter didymator. The sequence goes on along the minus strand of JBAJMU010000010.1, from coordinate 248,346 downwards.
ATGAACCGGATGGACCCGGGTTGGCGGCATCAATCCTCGTCTTCTTGATCAAGTACCTGACAAAAAAACTTCATCCATTTAGTCTGGTGCCGTTAGAAATTTCGATTTACATCTCACGAAAAATGAACAAAAATCATAGAAAAGGGAAATGAGAACACACAATCTCCACGCTTTTCGTATTATCGTACTGTACCATTGGAAAATGATAATTTTCGGTTGCGTTTACGAGGGTTATGTGAATCAGAAAGTTTTAGGTTAGCTGGATTTTTTCACATACCTGTCCATTATCGTAATTCGCGATGAGCTCGGTAGCTCGAACTTCCACGGCCACAATAACTTTTCGTCACGAATGAGGAAACTCACGGACACAGACACAGAACGTACATGCTGTACGCAACCGAAAAAATAAACCCGAGGTTAAAATAATAAAACAGTATTCAATGATCATTTCTTGAAAAACGACAATTCAACACGCTGAACCGCCCAACTTGCACGTGTTTGTACTATTTGTGTGGGTGTGTGACTGTGTGAGTGTGGACTGTGCAGTGTGAAAACGTTGAGCGGCGAGCGCTATTGTCGTTGCGCTGGAATATGAAAACCCTCTTCGAGCTGCACAAATCTGGATCGTGTAGCTGAATTCCGGAAGTGACTTTTAGCAATAATTAAGTCATAAAAATATTCAGCGGAGAAGTAAGAAACGAATGGAACAAGAAACGGCACAGTATATATGCCGACACTAAAAGTATTACGAAAATAAGTGAAGAATTCGAGAAAAAAAAAAAATTATACGAGAGGGACCTAAACGCAGAACGTCCACGTGAGAGCCCGGTCCGCTATCCTGGGACTATTAACGACTTTTCAAATTATAATAATTTTACTGAATCAAAAGTTGTGATCCCTTGCTTGATATTTAGATATGAGTATAGAATATTTTTGATTACTTACGCCTATTTATGGTTTGAAAATGTCTAAATCTATTATGTATGTATATCTATACAATTTAAATGATAATGATGGATAAAACGCACTAGATTTAACGAAGTCGTACTAGCGTACTAGAATCAAGTAAATCGTACCAGATCTAGGACAATTGTACTAGACTAGTAACAATGGCACTGTCGTGTGCACGACGGATGCGTTGGAATCATCGCAGCCTCGACCAATTAGAAATTTCGCAGCCCGGGATTGGCTATGATGGGCACGCAGACCCCTTTGCATGTGTTGTCGGGCGGCCATATACAGACACGTCAAATCCTTCGATGTAGCGTGGTTCTGACGAAGGCTGAGATAGGACTAGGCCCGTGCAAAGTTTTTTCTCAGCAATTACTCAATCAATCGTACCGAATTCGGGCTCTTTCGAAAGAGTCTCGCGTAATTAGTCTCCATGTCAATTTTCAGGTCGCTAGACGCCTCCTGGGCTTTACGGTTAGCTAAAATGTCATCAAAATTTTTGTCCCCACCACCGCGAATCGCTTTACTACGAGAAAGTATCGACTCGGCGAGCGCTCGGGACAAGCAGACGACGCACAGCTGTCAAATGTACTTGTCCTGAGACTCTGCCGAGTCTCTTGATAGTATGGTATGGTATGGTATGGTATGGTGTGTTATGGTATGGTATGGTATGACATGGTATGGTATGGTATGGTATAATACGGTATGGTATGGTATGGTATGGTATCGGTATGCACATATCTAATATTATATAATTCAGAGATTTATCCAGAGGCTCTTCAAGAATCTTTAAGGTGATCTAGCAGACGCGTGAGAGCCAGAGAGATAACCAAGCAGCAGATACACGGTTTTCTGAGAGACTCTTCATATTTTGAAAAAAAAGGTACATTTTCTTCTCTGGTGAAAGGGGAACAACGTGTAACTAATATTTTTCTTGGAATATTCGGTCTCTCGAAATAAAACGTGTAGCGGGATTTTTACCGACCGAGCAAGTGATAGAGCGGGCATCGATTAAGAATTCCACCGCGACTTTTTTCATCGATTTATCCAGAGTCTCGGCCAGGCTCTTTTAATATTTTATATATTTCATTATTTTGTATATTTATACCGACAGCGATGGGTTCGCGGTCGGTGCGTGGCTCCGGCGATCACCCAAGTTAAGCAGCACTGACTGCGGTCAGTACTTGGTTGGGTGACCGCTTAGCCATGTACCGGCTGGCGAATCGATCGCTGAGCGGGAGGCAGTTTTCACTGAGTTTCTGATGGAGCTATCCAACTGAAACTCAGTGAAAACATAGCCGCCTGTATCGGCCAGGGTTTTCCACAGTTTCCCCTGGTCCTCGTGCGAATGCGATACAGTAGTGCATTAGGAAAGAGTGGCTGTGGGCAACACTCTGGGGGGAACTCCCGGAACTCAGTGACAGTGGGGACTAAGTGGGGTTAAAGGGAAGGGATCGTAAAAACCTGCAAGGGTATACGCAGGAACAATAATAAATAAAAATAAAAATAAAAAAATATTTTGTATATTTATTAAATTTGCAAAAAAAAATCCAATTCCAAAAAAAATGAATGTTAGTTCTGAAGAAAAAAGAGGATCGGGTAGTAATTTTTTTTCAAAAAGAAATGATATCAGTATAAAAACTTTTAAAAAGTAAAAATAATGCCAAGTATTAAAAGGTCGCACCTAGAGCAGGACATTTGAAAAAAATATGCAATCCCAAAAAAAAATCAATTGTATTTCTAAAGAAAGAAGAGGATAGGGTAGTGTTCGGGATTCCGCCTCGTCTTACAAGCGAGAGAGCTTCCCGATCAGCTCGCGCCGCAGCAGCAGCTCATGGACGCTCTCGCCTCGCCTCAGAGCGCATGCTCAGCCGTCTCCGTGCCGGCCGGCGTGCGAGAGCGGCCATGTTGCCTTAACCTGTTGCTTCGTAACCGCGCTACGCATCGCATCGCTGCTACGCACTTTAACCATTTTTCGGTCTCCCGCTTTGTAACCCGCATTATGTAATTTCGTGTGTGCCTTCTGCACTCTACACCCGCTCGATTGACGCATAAGGCGCAATTGACCCCCCCTGTCTACATCGCTTTTTTCTTTCCCTTTATCCCGCAACAGCGTGGTTAGGCCGAACCACGTGTGTCACAAAGTTCCACACAGGCCCCGCTCTCTTGTCGTGATCCTCGCTGCGAGATCAATAAAATCAGTGCGCGAAATCCGATCTGTCTACACCGCAACTCTTGTTAATTTCGCAATCTTTGTTAACCCGCGTTCACCCGCTATTTCCTGTAAAATGGTACAAACTCGCTGTGAAAATAAAAACTCCGACAAGCGGACTCCGCGCTATCCCTCGCGTCTCAAGACAACCTTCTTTCTAACGTCGGCACTTCCTTTAACATCCAGGCAACCGTATGCACTCAATCATTTCCCCAACAGGTAGGCATTTTTTTCAAAAAGGAATGATATCCGTATAAAAACTTTCAAAATGTAAACATTATGCCAAGTATTAGAAGGTCGGATTTTAAATTATAAATTCCTTTCTAAATAAATTGAATTCGAAAAAGGAAATGATTGCACTTCTGAAAAAAAAACAGTTGTATTGGAAAAAATTCTCAAATGTCACATTTCACCAATCGATAATACGGAATAATTAAAAAATTGAGATCATCACTTTCAGTTGTAGCCAATTGTCCGGCGTACCGACAATGAAGTAGTTCTTCAAAGGCCCTGCAAAACAAACTGCAAAAACTTGGCGTGCAGAGTTAAGTAAACAAGTTCGGCGGAGAACTGTCTCATTTTTCTTATCAGAAGTATCCATATGCACGTCCAAAGTAGCAGCATGACGTTATGTAATGTGAAAAGGTTCAGCCGAAACTACTTTCCAGATACCTATTTATGGCTCATCCTAAATGTTCGATATTGGTTCTGTTCTCTTTTCGCGATGATGTTTCGATATTAACCGAAAATCTCTTCTGTTTGCGTAATTAATAATCTTTTTTTTTTTTGGGGAGAGCCAGGCCAAGCAAAATAGTTGGGTGAAGTGGGTCGGCCCACCAAAAAAGTTTAATTTTTATGTCGTAAAATCTGAAAAAGAAGTTATCATCTGGACGAGATTTTAATCAAGAGACTCGGCAGAGTCTCGGGACAAGTACATTTGACAGCGTCGTCTGCTTGCCCGAGACCCGGCCGAGTATATTATCTCTGAATAAAGCGATTTCGACGGTGGGGGTAGACACTTTCTTGAATTACGAAACCCAGGGGTAATCTCATGATCTAAAAATTGAACTGGATACTAATTAAGTTGTCCCACTTCGATTGAGCCATAAATCAACCCGATTGATGCCGTAATTGTTGAGAAAAAACTTTGCACGGGCAAAATTATGCGATGATCGAAGTGTGCGTGCGTGTATGTATACGACACAGAGAAAGGGCCAGTGTGGCCATCGTGTTTCTGATTGGTCGTGACTGACGACGTATCTAGCTGTTCCCATTCGAGGAAAACCTGTTGGTTGCCAGTTCACAAATACATCTTCACACATGTGTCGTTCAATTTCGAGGTGATAAATATAGAAACATTCGAAAGTCAGCTCGTCAAAATTAGAAAATCATAACCTAAAATTCCGCTAGCAATCGTGTATGTTTCGACGGTCCATATTGACGCGAGTGTGAGAGAGATAGCTGGAACGGATTGACATTTTTTGCCGACTTTGTGATGAATAATGTGCTAAAAGCTCTGACAGCTCGCCATAACCTCACTAATGCTAATTTGCAGCTGGCATTAACGACATGCTCCAGTGGAAGGGAAATATGGTTCAGGAATGAATATGCTTTACAACCATTGCCCTATTAATAAGCCCACAATCTTATTCATTTACAGCATATCTGAAATCGCCGCTGGCATATTAGATTGATTGCGGAGCGACAAGAACTCTCAGTGACATAAAAATCTTATCGCTGAGCCACATGAAAATCTTTCCGCTGAGCCACATGAAATTCTTATCGCTGCCAGCTATCCGAAAGCTCCAGATAACTCTCAGTGGCATAAAAATCTTGTCGCTGAGCTACATGAAAATCTTGTCGCTGCGAGTTATCCGGAAGTTTTGGATAACTCTGAGCGACAAGTTGTTGCACCGAACGGAACCAATTATTGTGGAGCGATATGAATATATGTATCTACAGCAAGCATAACTAACATCGCCGCTGGCGTTTGTAACGGAGATTTTCCTCGAAAGGTCCATCTCGTCTCTTCCCGGCTTCGAACACCCCTCGCGTCACCCCGCGGCCGCGAGAGCGGGCAGGGCGCCAGGCACGAAGTGCCGCCGACCGAAGTCGACTTTTTATTCGCCCGCCCCCGACGATCGGGTTTGGCCGGGCGACGCGAGAGACGAGACGACCGAGGCGGTCCGGCCACTCAGCTCAGCTGAGATACTAAAGGTAGAGGGGGGGATCCTTGGGGAAGAGAGCAACAATTAGGGCCGTACGAAACAAAAGCAATAGCGCGAAAGCAAACGAATAAAATGAACAATTGATCTTTATTAAGACGCGAGAAAAATAGCGATTCAAAGCAAAGTTAGGTAGCGAGGCGGGGCGGCTCGCGGCCGGCCTGTCCCGTCGGAATTTAATAACAAAATTATTTACAATTGATAAAATAGACTCCGCGAGAACTGTCGATGATCACGGTGCTCGACTGACGATCGATTCAATTTATTAGTATCCTCGCGCGGCAGGGACGAAGGCAACGGAGTCGAACGACACTCTGGCTGCGGCCAGCCGCCCGATCTGTTTGTGACGCCGCGCGAAGAAGGCAAGGTAAAGCAAAGGTAAGGCGTCATCAGACTCACGGAACGACATGGCTAAGGTAACCAGATCAGAGTGACGTCGAAGGCTAAAGGTAATCGTCCCTATCCGCGAGAGGCTCCCGGTCCGATGCATGGTCGCGAAACAAAGGTAACCGAAGGTAACTAAACTCGGGGCTAAGCTCTGACTGTAGACGATCGTCCGCTATGTTTGTGACGCCGGGCCGAAAGGCAAGGTAAAGCAAAGGTAAGGCGACATCAAACGCACGAGACGATACGGCAAGTTAACCAGAACAGAGTAGCTCCGAGGCAAAGGTAATTTTCCCTAGACGCGAGGTGGTCGCGGAATTTAGCGAGGCCACCGAGGCGAATCCGTGCTTCGGAAAACGAATCAAAATTATTTGAGGGATCACGATCGTCAGTCGGGGCGCGGAGACAGCTCTCCCGGTTACAAAGACAATTATGAATGCGAGAATTAGCAAAAGGCAAGAAACGCGCAGCGCGGAAATAAGTAAGGTTCGCAAGATATCAAAATTAACAAAATCGGGACGAAAGCAAAATAAGCGGAAGATACAGGAAAACAAAATAAGCGAAATTTAAAAGGGAAAGGTAAAAGTGAACAAAATAAGCGAAATACAAAAGGGAACGAAGCAAACGCGAAAGATCAAGGGAAACAGAATAATCGAAATATACAGCGAAAAATGAAGGAAAACAGAATACGTGAAATATAAAGGCNATACGCGCGAAATACCGTCGAACAGTCGCGTAAACAATCGGCTCTATACCGCGCCGTAGCCTATGCGGCCACGCCGCGAGAGCGAAAGAGATAGAAGGAAAACAAACGCGAGCGCGCTGGCCGACTCGAGGCCACGCGCTGTAAGGGAATTCTCCCAGCGACGACTTTAACACAACGCAAGCAAAATAAATCTTTTCGTCGCTCGAAGAATGTTATAACACAAGAAATACCGAGATCGCAAAATAATTAATTAATGACTCGAAACTCTCGCGAAAAACATGCGAGACGCGAAAAAGAATAAAATGATAATTATCGAAGACGCAATCGCTTAAGGTCTCACCCTGTTCCCCTCGGCTTCAAAGATGGCTAAAATGAGCGAGGGAAAAGCCAAGGACGGATAGCTGGTCGAGCCCGAAAATGTCAACCTGCTTTCCTCGCTCGCAAAGACTTCAAAAGGAATTATCTCCCGGAATAGCCAACAGATTTCGCCATTCCGGGGATCGCAACGTAAAATAAAGCCGAGGGAACCAAGGGAGAATATTGGAGAGAAAAGAACGGGCTCACCAAGAAACTTGATGTCCAGGATGACGGCAAACCAACAGCAAACGGAACGGCAATAATGCAGCAAAAGCAGAAGGCAGCAAAGCGGCAAAGGCAAAAGGCAGCAAGGCAGCAAAGCGGCAAAGGCAAAAGGCAGCAAGGCAGCGGAAGCCGAAAAGGAAGAGGTCACCACTCCGGACAGGCACTTGACGAAGACTGATTTTCATCGATCGCAAATCAGTTCGCTCGCGTTCTCACGCTCTCCCCACCACCGCAAGTCTCCCGCGGGGCTGCGCTAGCGCGCTCTAAGCGCGATCTAGGCGTCGCCGAGCCACGCGATGTTCCGCGGGCAATTTGAATATCACGCACCGCCGACTGGCCGATCAGCGCTGCGCAATGTAATATTTAATTAACAATCCTCCACCCTACCGCTTACCGTCCCTCACACGACCAACACCCCCTACATCTGTGTCGGCCGTGCCTCGGGTACGCTTCCTCTGGGGATCCGGGCGACGACCATGACGGGGAGGAGGGGAGGCCTCCCTCGCGGCTCGCGGACCAGTGCGAACCGCGGTGGGCCCACACGCCGACCTGGGCAAACAGCACCTCCGCCCCTGATGTTTTCCCGAATCCCGCTAAGACGAGGCGCCGGGACCATGGTGCCCGAGGTTACAGCCGTGGGCGCAGCAACTACTCGGTTGCGACTGCGAGGAGGTCACGGGGGGCATCAACGGATGGCCACAGAACCAGCGTGCACCTTCGCACGCCCACGACAAGCCACGTTGGTCTCGACTTAAAATGTCCGACAGGGATGAAGGTCGCGAAAGAAACGGGGCGGCAAAGCAAGGCATAAGGCAAAAGATAACTTTTTCCCCGCGAGAAACAAGCGGCGGAGAGAGCGCGCGAGAAACGCAGCAATCTCAAGGTAACTAAGGGAAAAGGTATCATTGCGTTCGGCGTTTCTCGGCGGTCCCAAAAATAATGCAATCTCTAATAATGAATTAGCTAAAATAAAACGCGAAAAGGGAATCTCGGTAAATCGCGACGGCACTTCGCGACTCGAGCGGGGTCCGCTTACAAATACTAAAATGTTCGTCGTACTAAAAATAAAATAATAATAATAAAAGATTGACAATAGTTACGACGCGTGAGTCCCCGCAAGCGCTCTGTCCGGTAATCCGACGAGTGGCAACCGAACAAAATGGGCCGACAACTCGGTCCACTGGTCGACAGGGATTCGTGCGAGTGACGTCACGAAAGTTACGTCACGTTGAATCGCAAAGCGAAAATAACTCTCAGCGACATAAAAATCTTGTCGCTGAGCCACATGAGAATCTTGTCGCTGCGAGTTATCCGGAAGCTCTGGATAACTCTCAGCGACAAGTTGTTGCTCCGGAAGGAACCAAATATTATGGAGCGATATATATATGCAAAAATACCATTCTCGAGAAAAATTAAGATTATGGCACGCGTTTACGTTTCCTTCCAGCTCAACAAACTATGTATCTTGAAAAAAAAAACTATAATTTATACCATTTTTACTCGGAGAAGAGCCATTTTCATTTGAAGATTGATGAAAAATCGTCATTTTCAAGCAAAAATCATGGTAATGGGCAAAAATTCATATCTCGGTGGAAAATTTAGATGGAGACATGATTCTGGGCTTAAATGGAGCTCCACAGAGTATATTTCTGGGGAAAAAATCAGCAATTTATTCCCATAAAGCCAACTAAATAAAATCTTCGCTCCCAAGTCTTGTAAAAATGTCGTTTTTTTCTAAGCTGATAGTGAAACTATCAGCTTGTACTTGTCCGGCTGATAGTTTAACTATCAGCCGGACACGTACTCTGTGCGCATCCGCTCAACTGCTCAACATGCGATGGCGAACTTTAGCTTTCTATCGCGTGGCGCAAGTTTTTCTGTCGATTCGCCATTGAGTATTTAGGGGTTTGTTTTTTTTTGTGACGTGTTTTTTTGGAACTTCTCCCTTTTTCTCGTTAATTGATTTTAGCCATCAATGGAATACTTGTCCTTTTATGGATATCAAGAATTTTTAGTGCTGAGCGAAAATCATCAATTTTTTTACCATTTTTACATTCATTTTATTTTTTACAACTGTTTTGATTTTTTTTGGGGTTTTCTCCATTTTTTTAGGAGCCATTTTTTCCTAGGATTTTTCTTCTATTTTTCATTTTATTTCAATTCTTTTTTAGCGGAGTTGGATTTTTCTGTGAAAACAATTGGAAACGGAGGTCACGAACAAATGGACTTGTCCAGGCTTTTTTCCCCGGGAGGGGATTTTTGGATAGGTCAAGATGATGTATCAGTCACCTCGAATTTTTGAAATCAAATTTCTTCGATTTCGTTTCAGCGATAAACAAAAAGGCTCCGTAAGCGTACGCAGGACGATGGCAAAAATTCGCTGACTGGAGCTTTTTTTTATTGATGAAACCATGTCGGAAAAAATTTTCATTTTCGAAAATTGCAGTTGTTTCTCTCGCACCCACACTGCGAGAAGGCGGCTGCTCCATCACCTCAAAAAGATTTAGATTTTTGAGATGAAGAATAAACGAAAATCATATGTTTGGCAGTTGTTCCGTTTTGTTCGCCTCCCCTACATTGATTCTTTATCTTCCCGGGCTTTTTTACTGAACTGTTACGTCCCGAGACGTATTAAATACTTAAAATCAATAAATTATTGTTGAAGATATGTCGTCGCGACTGCATCCGGTGTAGTTTTCTAGCTGACGTGCAGCCGCGACGATTTAGCGGGAAGGCCGGGAGTTGCACCGACCGTTCTGCCGAAAATGCTGACCGAGCGTAAGAACGCCTCAGGTTGGATTTTCTCGCGAACAGAAGAGCTCTGATTTCCTGCTGGACATTTGCGAACTCTTCCAGCAGGGAATCGGAATATTCAGTCTCTTCCGAGCTTGAACAGCGAAAGCTTCTCGGAGAGTAACTCCTTGGACAGTTCCCGACATAGCGTCCTGAAAATCTTTGACGAATCCGCGATCACACAAACGCGTTCCAGTAGGACGTAGTGGTCGAAAGGCGCGTTGTAAGAGTGTCGGGCCGCGGTGGTAATTCTGTCCTCGATAGAATAGTGTTTTACGTTTTCGCCACGAACTCTTTCGCGTCGTGTAGTTTAAGTGCAACGAGTTACGGAGGAGAGTAAATATTGTAAGTGTGAATTGTATGCATTGAGTGAAAGTGTGAGTGGTGTGAATGCTGGATTGTAACAGGCGATGCGTCGCGGATTACAAACACCGAAACTTGCGAGTTCTTTTGTATCGCCCTGTAGCTGAGATACGAAACGTTTCCAGATAGTTTACCTCTCGTTTTCTCGCTACAGAGCAGAAATTACGGTTCGTACAATAATAATAAATTCTACCAATTTTTATATAGAATATCTTTTTTGAAACAAAGTTCTTTATATCCTGACAACGTCCCAAGTCCAAGATCGTCCTGTAGAGGACGAGATCAGAACCAACCCACATGAAAATAATAATAAACTGCTTGCGCTTCACGCAAGCAGGTTAACAGCTGACGTGCGCACCGCTCCGCACGTAACAGTACCATGCACGGCAAGTTTTTGCATTTTGTTTTGCAGGGCCTTTGAAGAACTTCTCCATTGTCGATACGCCCGACACTTGGTTACAGCTGAAAGTGATGATTTCAATTTTTTTTTTATTCCGTGTTGTCGATTGGTGAATTGTGACAATTGAGAATTTTTTCCAATACAACTGTTTTTTTTTTCAGAAGTGCAATTATTTCCTTTTTCGAATTCAATTTATTTAGAAAGGAATTTATAATTTAAAATACGACCTTTTAATACTTGGCGTAATTTTTACTTTTTGAAAGTTTTTATTCGGATTCAATTTACACAAAATTTCTACCCCGCTATGAGAATTTACGTCGATTCGGATTAATCGCGTAAATTCGACACTTTTCTTCGTCAGCTTCTCTGACGCGTCATACGCGTGGTTCCAACGAACTCGCGTCCATAATTAAGTTTATTTCGTCACCACGAACTTGGATCGAGCCCCTCTGGTCCGATCAATTCGTCTTTGCCAGTCGGCTTCTCTGACCTTGCGTATTCTCTAAGCTCTGTAAATATTTCATTCTCCGTTATTATAGAAAACCTTTGGAGAGATTTAACCGACGCCTCTTGTTAACAAAATCCTCACACTCGCCTTCTGTGCGTGGGAGATTTCTTGCTGCGCTCGAGCAACGTGCCGTCTCGCTCGTGCTCTCATATAATTCCTGCCAACTCCAAATCTCTGATTTCCTTTCTTACAAAATTCCTAATAACTGTTTATCTACCAAATACTCTCCTTAACACCGCACAGGGCTTCACCCGCTTTCAAATATTATTCAATTGTTTCATAATTAATAAATTGTATTTTCTTTCAGCAGCGATCTCTCTCACGTTTTCAGGAACGCCAATGATGAAGGGTCGAACTCGTCTCTACAGATTATACGCACAAAAACACCCTGAGGCAACTCATAACTCCATGTGGGTTGTGTGTGTGAGAGAGAAGGCTGCGTTTCTCTATAAAATCCCGATAATTTTACTCCTATGAAAACTTTCATGCGAGAATTCCACTCCTCACAGAGAATCGACCTCGAAGTCCCAATATTTTGTTTTTTATGAACGAGCGAGACGGAAAATCGTCTCGCCCACAAATTCGAAACGTTTCAGTATGTAACATTGGTAACATTCATTTTCGTTTAGTTACGCTCATAGAATTTTCTATTAGAAATATCTGGATAGAGTAAAACGATTAACATTGTGACGATTTCGACACAATCGCAAGAGAAATTAGGGAAAACATGTAGCTCAAACCGTTCTCGAGTTATAAACATTTGAATTTTACAGTGCCAGAACATACACACACACATACACACACACATCCGGACATTTTCTGTAGATATGATTTTTCGACGTTTTGGGACATTTTAAGCACATTGACATTGAAAACTGAAAAAAAAAAATTTTTACTGTCACATAGCTTCTTCTATGAGGCAGCAAAAATAAATAAATCAGTCGAAACAGGAATTAAAATAACAATAGCAAACTTGGGACTTATTAAACAATTGAAATGCAGCAAAAAGAAGAGCGCCAGCTAGTTAAATCGGTCCAGCAACCGTTACAACAAAAACGCGAAAGATCAAAATAAAAAAAAATATCAAATTCTTTATTTACGAAATTATTACGAGGGACTAGTTCAGAGGAAAGCAAAATGATCTTTTACTTAAGTCATGGTTGTTACGCATTGCTGACTCACAAATTCCCTGACTTTTCCAGGTTTTCCAGACAGTTTTTACAAATATTCCAGGGAGATCAGGGTTGAATGAAGAACACTCTGTTTTACATTAAATATATGTTTCTTTATGTCGGATAACAAACATCAGCAATTAAGAGACGTTGGAAAACAATAACTTGAACAATAAACTATATAATATCCATTACATACGATAAAACAATCTGAAAACATATTATAAACAAATTTAACACATTTTAAAATATGACAGAAAAATATTTAATGATGAGATCTACATTTATATGAAATGTAATTTAGTTTAATCGATTACATCACTGCATACATAAAGCTATAAACGACAAATTTTGGAATTGTTCGAATTCTTTGAAGTTTCATAGTCTGACCCTCTACTTCTGATGAACCGCACTCAGCTGCTCATCAAGACTCTCGAGACCTTTCTGGTATTCGATCGCCAGCTTCCTCTTTTTTTTCACTCAACTCTTTGATTAAATCTCGCGATCTCTTCTTGTTTTCTGCGATTTTTAACGCATCTTTGTCTTTTTTTCCTGTTCCTCGAGATGTTCCATGTAACGTGATCGTGCATTCCTTGCAGCGTGAATCATTTTTTTATTTACGACAACATTTTCGACACCTCCGACGCTGTTGAGCTCGTCCCATACATGTTTGAGGGCAACCAATGAACGTTGACTTTGATTTTCAATAAGGCATTCTTTGTGGGCAGAAAAACTTCGTTCAACGTTCGCATTGCCGTGGAACAAGACGAAGATTCTTTGTAAAAAAAAATTTAATTCGTTGGATCCGTTGAACGTCGATATCATTTCCATCCAAAAAGAATCCAATTGGTTTTCTTTCTTCGAAAATGTCTCCGAGCTGTTCTTTAACGCAACGTTGGAGCACAATTCTCGAAAATCTCGTTCGATCTTGTCTGCAGTTCGCCCATCCAATTGTTTTAGTTGAACGAAATTTTCGAGAACCACTTTGAGCCGTTGAAAGGAAACTATCTCCGATTGTAAGATAATTGGCGGATCGCAAAATATCAAAGCCTTTACAATTTTGTATTCGACAGGCGATTTTTCCAAAATCTTGGATGTCATCTTTTGCAAAATTGTCAAGCAGTCTCTCCTGAACAGCAATATATCCTTTTAAGACAGGTTCTTCGACTTTCTTATCGCATCTCGAGTAGCGTAACCAAGATCGATCTGTTTTACGTCATTCAAATTCTCTTTATCGCAAATATCGATTTTTGTGATCGTCTCTTTGTCAAGGATCTCTCGTTTGACGAACTTGCCCATAATTATCCTCAAAAGGTTGGTCATATCCTTGTATAAAAAAGGCACCATCGACTGGTCTTTCTGGTATACAGTCAGGTAAGGTTCAACCCCAGCTGCAAGTGATTCGAAAAACGCCAATTTCGCGCGGATAATGTTGTCCTCTAGATTAGGGGAGGGGGGGGG
>JBAJMU010000010.1:187052-216055 GCA_037952995.1 Hyposoter didymator | reverse complement strand
GGGGATCAGTATAAAATTAGAAAAAATTAATATCTGATGAATATTCTGTGAAACTTTCATTAATAATTCTGCAAATTGAGCGAGTGACTGCAAATCTTCGTAGACGCCACCAAAAAAAAGTTCCATCGCGGTGTACTGCATAACTCATCACTCGATCATCCGGAAACAAAACTCCAACAAGATGCTATTAGTTAATAAGTTTCTTGAGGTAAAGCTGTTAGGTTTTTGTTTTTTGTATATTCATTTTTCGATGTTTAGTCACACTTAGAAGTTGAAATAGGGTTTTTTCCCTCGAATAATTGGAAACTGTATTATTGTAAAATGAATTAAGATGATCAGAAATTAAAAAACTCGACAACGTGACCTCAAAAAAGTGAGCCCATAACTTGTGTCGATGCCAACGATTCCATCAATTTCATTCATCTCATTTCACGAACTGCGTCTGTTCCAATCTACTGATTTAATCCATCACATCAACTCTGTCTCATCAGTTTCAGTTCGATCAATTCCGTCCATTGCATCAATTCGATCTATCCTATCAGTTTCTATTCTATCAGATCCATTAATTGCAACAATGCTATGTATCCCATTAGTTTCAATTCGATCAATCCCAATCATTTTATCAATCTTGATCGTCGGTCAGCTGTATCACCAGTCACTTATGGATAATTACATGGACAGGTCTCAATCTATTACTGCCGAAAATCAGTAACATGGATCTCCGGCTTATCCCGTTCATTCCATTCGTCGATTTCTTCATCTTATTCAAGCCATCCAATCAAAGCACTCCATTTTTTAGCGCATTTGGTCGTATCATCTTCTGAGCTAATCATCCATCCGGCGGTTGAATCAATATTAGATCTTCCCGAGCCAATTTCCTTAACCATGCACGCCAAGTTTTCTTATTGTCCCTACATTAAATTTGTGGCGAATCTATGGTCTCTGAAAAGGTCTTGAGTTGTATTACCATCATTTCGATTTGAGAAGGCAATGGCTGTTTAGTGATGATTGTGTTTGGTTGGATACGTCTTTGAATGACTTGTAACGCATTGCTGTATCTACTCTATGTATTTGATCTTGATAATACAAAAGAACGGTAATTTAACTTAATTTTCGTTAAAATAACACTATAGAAAGAAATGAGGCTGGAGGGAAAATGATTATAAGGAAGGAAAAAGATTAATAGGTTTCAAGTAGAAAGGAAATACATTTATTTCCAAGTTGTGACTAAGGCGCGACTTTTTAATACTTGGCGTTCTTATTTTACTTTTCCAAATTTATTACCGGTTTCAATTGCCTGGTGTAATTCACAATTGTCTGTTACAATTTTTATATCCCATAATTTTATCATATTTATACGTAATAATTCACATCCTATCAGTATCACATGAAATACAATTATTCGTGATAATTTCCATGGAATAAACCCAATTTTTGAAAACGAAATATGGATAAGATTGTTTTTGGCTCGATTTCACGGGTTTTGTTCGCACTTCTTGAACAAGCGATTCTGCAGTAAAAGTGACAATTTAAGTTCATTAATAATTGATAATTGTTGTCCTTAACGTTCGAAAGTTCATTGACAAGAATGAACAAGGAAAAACTTCGGCAATTCTACACTTATTACGTGTTGCCTACTGAAGAATTTTTTCTAATCGCAATGTTGTGTCCGTGCAAATCGTCACGTTGGGACGACTTTGACATGGATGGATAGTTTGGGATGTTGCCAAGTTAAGTCAATCTCCAACTCCATACTTTCAATTTTAAGTAGTAGGTTTATTATAGGATAGTTAGTTACAATCGAGATATGGCTGCCTCGACACCAATGACGTGATAAGATCTGATCGTCTTACCGTCGGATCGCAGACTGACTGATTTGGGCGATGCTTTCCCTTATCATAAAATTTGGGGTGGACAATCATTAATGCATGTGGTAATGATTGAGCGATCGATCGTATGATGTCTTGGGGTTATTGCCCAGAGTCCGTTCGATTGAGACAGTCGATTGCAAAATGTGATCTCCAGCTTTTTAGAGTGAACTCGCTTGGAGCTCGAGTGAGGTTTGCTTGGTTTTAATGAGCAATGCATTTTTGACGCGAGTTATCCTCGCAAGGTCGATAAACTGTGTAGTAACGATCGAATGACTCTTTTCGTATTCTTAAGGAATTAGGTTGCGCTCGGGGCATAACATCTAAATATAAAATCCCAAATATATCAACCACGTTTTTTAGTCTTCTCGCGGTCATTTCGGAAGTTGAAGCCCAGGGAGTGAAAAATCACGTCAAACTTACGACAAACTCGGTGCTCTTTCACTCTATTTTGGAAAATATATTACGAAAAAGAAGAGATTGTTTCGACGTTCAAACTGTTCCACTGAAAAGAGCGATTTGGAAAATATATAAGTTTTTTTTTTTTTTACGACGTTGCCATGGTAAATTATTTTGTACATAAGGGAACATAGAAAACATGTATTTGTATGTGAATGGGTTCATAAATTTAAATAATGACGAATTTTCCGAATGCCTTGGAAAATTACCTTTCGTTGAGTAATATCGCTTTTTGTGAACACATCTAAAAAGCAGTGAAGCCATTCCTATCAAATTTCTTAGAGGAGCCAAAAATTCGGAAATTTTTGCTTCATTGCTTCATATATTTACAAGCAACTTTGAACAAACAAAAAATCAATTTTTTCGAAGACTCTCTGATATATATTTGTCAGCAAACAATAAGTACACACAAGCGTTAAGATATATAACGCCAAAATATGATTTATCCCTGGATTCATCGTGAAGTTTTGTAAATTGCTACATTCCCCGATGTGGCCGGACATAAAGTTTTTGTAGCTTGTTTTTCCTCACTGCATCACACGATGGTCTTTCATGTGAATTGGAACCAACCACACGTGCCATATGGAAGGCTCAAACACTGACTGCTCGTATTATGTTGTTGAGCCGCAAATGAAGTCATTGCAGGCTGGTATATTAATAGTAATCTAAAAAAGCTAATCACTTGATATTCATTCGAGCTCACTGGCGTTCTCCCTAATGTCGTATAAGTTGAAGCCGGTGGAAATATTTATTGTTTACTTGAATGAATGAAAAATGACGGTGAATCTTTTGAAATTCTAGGAATTAAAAAAAAAGGCTACTGAGCAGCTAAAAATAGCAAATGGAAGAGACATGATTATCGTAAAAAAGCGAATACACAATATGAAGAAGGAAATAGTAGAAAAGAAGGTAACCATATTACTATTTTACTGTATATAAGAATGCGGCGTTCTCGCCCTACGCTTTTTTTTAATGCTTGGCGCCGAGCCGCTGCCGCTTCTCTTGATATCTTATAGAATCGTTAGGAAAAAAAAGTCAGGTAAGCGCTGTGCATAAAAGATAGCAAGGTTTATTCATTGACTAGCCTGCTTTTCTTTAACTGGTATGAAGTACATTGAAAAACGTAACAATTTGTCATGACATAAGTGTACGGAAAGAGTTATAAAACTTATTTTGCTGCTCGGTATCGGGACGAGTGTTTCCAAACTTTTGGACGGTAGTGTTTATGTTAACCATCTTATAAAAGGTATATTTCACGATTTGTCAGTAATGAACCTGAGTTTGTCGAATTGACGACTGTTACTAGAAATAGGAGCGTTCAATCTCCAAGCAATTATACATCTTGCGGAAGTGAAAGTTCCGTCAATTGGAATCACCAAAATGCAGACCTTCATTAGATATTTTTAGTTTTGATTCACTATGGGTATCTCCGTTATTGATCCGTGTCTAATATGTTTATCGGACTGACAGAATCTGGAATAACTAATAAGCCTACCAAGCAACTGGATAAAGGATTTTGACAAACATGCACTATGTTCTATAGTGCTTCTTATTCGTGACTAGTAGCTGAAAATATTATATGACTGCTTAGCAGATCAATTACTAACGCGGTTCTGTCGACATATTCGCAAATGTATTCTTTGTGGATAAGGTTAAAGTACGAAACATGGATTTCCTAATTACTTCAATTACATTGCTAATTTTTCAATACTGGAATTTTATTTATTTACATGAACCTATTTTTAGAATTCAAATAATCATTTTTATTATTTTCCACGTAATGTAAATGTCCGTAAATATTTTGATCATATTATGATAATTTTTTTACTAATTGTATTACGGCTCTGAAGAGCTTTCCTCCAACCTTATATTTTTGCTCGAGGTATTACGTCCCATAATTCCTCCAGTCAATGTGATGGTGGAACTTATTGGTTGTCTCCGATAAACAGCTTTAACCACTCTCGTCGGTCGCCGTCCCTTTTGAAACCGCCAACGATTGCTCGCTGTTAAATTTGTTACTTCGTGAGTATCTTCGACACTGCAATTTCGGGCTTTTCCCGCATTGCAGTCAACCTTTTGCGTTGTCGTAATTTCAACATAATCAGGGCGACTCTTCGTTTCATTCGCGCGATCAGCATATTTGGGATTTTCGCTTGTGGATTCTACCGACGCGTTTCGGTTATCGTGACGCCTATGAGATCTATCAATAATTTTATACGATGGGAATCTAGATTGTAACGTTTTTGCTGCAGGAGTGTCTGTTTGTTTGACATCGATATTGTCTACGGAGTTACCGTGTGCGATGTTATCAACATTTCCTTCACTGATCGAAACTGAATTTTCACGATCGTCTATTGTGATTTTCCGGGTCTCGCCAATGGAATTTTCATTTTGACCGAATGCGATCTCATGATTCGACGCATGCTTTACGTCTGATAGGGCCATCGTTTCGGAATGTCGAACATCATCAATTCCAAATCTAATCATGGGACTTTGCTGAAAATCTTGAGAACTTTTCCAATTAGAGGGCGCAAGAGACTTTACTTTATCGCGTTTTCTGTATGTATTGCTGACAGGATTGCTGGGCACCATTCGGTCGGTTCTGATAACGTGTTCGTGCGTGAAAGATTTTGGAGAGGAATGATTAGACAGTTGACTTTCTTTAGTATCGGTAACATTGATTTTGGTTCGACCATCTTCCTCAATTTGCTGGGACCAATAATCGGAATACTGGTTCGAATTCGAAGGTAGAAAACCTGGTCGGTTTGAATGATCATCATTAGATTGAAACTTCAAGGTCTTGTCAGGGTGACGGTGATGATTGACGTTGATGAGCTCCTGATTATTCGAGGGCTGATGATATTCTACAGGGTGAATGGAAATTGGTGAAAGCAAGCTTATTTTCTCAGAGTCACGGTATGGAGGAATAGGCATTCGGGAATTTTTTTGATAACCATGATTGTTGTGGTTATTATCACGTGACGGTGATGAATGTGAATCGTGATGTTTATCAATATTTTTCAGATTTTCAGCAACACGATACTCGTTTGATGTTCCCATGTATGGGCTCATGTGAGGATTGAGATGATGTTGACTGGTTAGACGATTACTGGAATCGGAATTCAAAAATTTGTTGGCCGCCGAAAAATTCTCGTATCCTAGCAATGATGTGGCACTGGATTTGCCAGGAGATCTGTTCATCTGAAAGCTATACGGTGGCGGAGCTGTTTTTTGAGAATTCTCCAAGTGGTGAAACGGCAAACTCGGATCAAATGGGACATTCGTTCCTGTCGCTGATTCATGAGTCACCATTTTTATAACAATATGATTCGACTCCCAAGGCGAGTAATCTTCCAACTGCCGTATATAAAACCGCCCTGCGGTTCCTGGTAAATTGATAGGTCGGATTACAGCTGATTGCCGTTTTTTGAAAGGTTCGATTACTCGAGAGACCATGTTCATAAGCCAATTGAGCGGACTTTTTGTCGTTTGTGACTTAAGAACAGGCTCAAGGACAATAGGATGTAGTAGCTCCTGATGATGATGTTGATAATGACATTGTCCGGGTGATCTGAAGGAATGCAAATTTGTTTGAAAAATTTCGTTCATATCTTATATTGGAAAATTATCAAAACATGTTCAAGGTTATATTGATCACCTACCCGATCGGCCAGACATTTCCAGTGATTGAAGATGAGAGCGAAAACACGCCAACCTGCATTTAAATTCAATGGCTATGAAGTATTGGGTAAAGCAAGACTTTATGAGTTTTCTACATCCCCTGAAACTCCACGTGATCATACAAAAAATTCAAAAAATTGTGCTGTAACAAATTTACTTCAAAGTTGTGAGTATTTACATTTATCCAATATGTGTCAGCAACGAAACTAGTCGTATGTTTCTGATATTATTCCCCATATCCTAATGTCCTGATCTCATTCTATATGAACTCTGTACTTGCAGAATAACGTTTTACAAGTTTCTGAACTCAGGTTCTACTTCAATGTTAGTAGTCTACGGAGTTAATAAGTAGGTTTATTTGGACGGCACACTAAAGACTTGTAATGACAAATAAATTTCTATTCTCAACTTTTTCCTATTTGTCGTATTTGTCAAACCATTCGTGAAAAATACACTTTAAAAGAAGAAAATTGATACTTGCTCCAAAATATACTCCGTTATACTTTGATACGTTGATATGAATCGTGGTTTCGCTATTCTCATTCACGTATTAGAAAAAGGATTTTTGCGATGGAAACAAAAAAAAATTTCAGGTTCAAAAAATATTTTCATAAGATAGATCTTTCCCTGCAATGTTTAAAAGAGCACGCACTTGCTGACTGTTATTCATGACAATTTTCATTTCATTCATAGCGAATCAATTTTTATATTTCCCCGAATTGGTTAAAAAGAGTACACATAGCTTATCACTGATCGGAATATTATTTTCTCTAATGGTATGTATGCAGCTTGTTTCGCTAACACCGTTTGCATTATCCATTTTCGTTTGATATCTTGTTCCGAATGTTTTCTCACCGTTATTAGATATACGATCCTCATCTTGGTGTATTCACAGTTCTACGCGAAGTAGCACACTCACTAGGCTGCATTACCGGCACGACTGGTCCCCGTACGACATATCCCAACCTCTTTTAAAGGCTTCAAACACAACCTCAGACACACGAGAACTGGTTTCATCGAACTCGGCGGGGCATTGACTCCGGCTCTGTACGATTCCCCTGTCTTTCTTGAACCGTTAACGAGAGTTTTCACTTGACAACCCTTTCTATCTAAAGAATTTGCATGCACTGGTTGCAGTCACTCAGTTATTGAAAATTGAAGCATCACTAGATAGACGGAAAAAAGTCCGTTGATCCTACTGTTGTGGTAAGGTATTCTGACAATGAAGGCGGGAAGGTGTTGTGTTTATCGATCTTATCGATTCACTACGATGATAAAACCTCACTACTACGAATTCTATGAATAGACATGAATCTATTTATGCCCCTCACCAAGGAAGAAATATTTGGTCACGTACGACGTGTGATGGATCCATTGATGCGGTTCGATGCTGAGAGTTGTATGCAAAGCGTCGTTTATTTGGATTCACAATTATACGGGCGAAAATCCCCGCCCCGGGGACAAAAACTTAAACCAGCACATGAGTTGGGCCCCCATAGTCGGGAAAAATGGATGAATTTTTTCAGCCGTAACATTCGGAATATAACAAATCAGACAAGTACTGTAAGATATTTTCCCATCTATACATATAAAATAGTCGCGTGACTGACTGACAGACAACGCACAGCCTAAACCACTCAAGTTAGCATCGTGAAATTTGTCATGGTTACTCCTCTCCCATCGTAGACGCTCACTAAGAACGGATATTGTGCGTTCTCTATCAAAAAAAAAAATTATCGAATTTTATTTATTTTTTTTTAAAATAATAATCAATGACTGACTGCTTTCCCATCGTAGACGCTCATTAAGAACGGATTTTGTTCGTTCTCTATCCAAAAAAAAAAATTATCGCAATTTTTTTTTTTTTTTTTTTTTTCAATTTTTTTTTAACTAATAATAATAATCAACGACTGACTGCTTTCCCATCGTAGACGCTGATTTATCTATTTAACAAATAAATAAATTCGTATTTTTCGAATAAACGGAATGGTTGGCGATGAAAAAAAAAAAACACCGTTATAAACATTTGAAAAAATGAAAGTGACAGTTCACTGAAAGTTCATATCAATTAAACATCAAATCTCTAAACGTCAAGAACGGAGATACAAAGTGAAGGAAGAAAAATGGACTCATCCGCGTGTAAGTAGTACATTTAGTATTTGTATTTTTATATTGACTGCATTATTTTCATTTTATTTTATTTTGAAGAAGGTCGGTTTTTTCTTGAGCAATTCAAACACAAAATTGGTATGAAAATTGACGTTTTTTTTTTTATTTAACGAAAAATTAAAGGGAAAAGTATTTTTTGAGCCAATTTTGAACAGGACGATAAAACGATCGTTTTTCACGATTCAAACACAAAATTGGTATAAAAACTGACGTTTTTTTTTATTTAACGAAAAATTAAGGGAAAAGGTATTTTTTGAGCAAATTTTGAACAGGACGATAAAACGATCGTTTTTCACGATTCAAACACAAAATTGGTATGAAAATTGACGTTTTTTTTTGTTTAACGAAAAATTAAGGGAAAAAGTATTCCCCCTCTACACAGTCCGACATAAGAAACACCTACACATAGGTAATGTGGAAATCTGTGTTGAATACAAACGGTGCCCAGCGAAGCGGGCAACGCAAAACATAAATATGTTTTGCGTTGGATTTTATGAAATACATTCGTATCTTAAATTCAAACCAGCTAAAAAAAGATAATGTTAACTGTCAGTATAAAACTTTCTCATATTGGTAAAAGGACAAGTCCTCTTCGATTCCTGGGTATCCATTAGCGAGAAACGGAAAAAATCAGCTGTTTCTTAAAAATTGTGACTAGATTGTAAGAACAAGGAAAAATGGAAAGAGCGTGTGCGCACGCAGTACTTAGTCGTCCCATTTTTTTACTCTTGCAACAGTCGTCAATTTATTGAATTCTAAAGATTATACGAAGTCATTTTCTGAGGCACCATGAAAAAAATTCGATACAATATTTGGCAATAATTGTCGGAGCAAATGCTTTAAAATTTGATGAACTAATCGAGCCATGCCTTGTCCGCAGAATAGGATAATTATGTAATAACTACAAATGTCATCGCATTCTGTTCTTATTGACGTCGAATATCGTGAATAGTGCAAGGATATCCCGAGATATGCAAGTGACTAAATTGTGTACATGAATTTATTATGAAACTTCGGAGATTTTTGCATCCACATGTAACCAGAAAATGTTGCGGGCCGCAGAATAAATATGTTCGTATCGGGTCACGATATACGACGCTGGAAATTTAGCAAATTGTTTACAATCGAATTCGAGATCCTTGCAAGCTCTCTCTTGAAGTCATGGAATAGTTTGGTGTAAGACGCTAATTAGACCGTTGGAATATAATTCCGAATTTGATTGCGCTCCTATAAAATATGGAGGGTCTTGAACAACTATTGTTGAGATGTCCCTCAATAACATTTGGTGAAGTCCCGAATTTTATGAGGACTGGAGTAGTTAACTTTTTCAAGTCAAATATTACAAAACTCTCCGTACTTGACCACGTATGTTATAGTAGATCTTAATTGATTCAGTACCTTTTTGTGGAGTCGCTATTCTACTTTTTGTGAGAAAGGAACCGTGCTCTTTTGGCTGGGCTAAGGCATTTTTCGAAAGATTTGATTTTTTTTTTTTAGTTTTCCGCGTTTTTTTCAACAAGAACAACTATTTGTGTGGGAATGGATTTTTCAACAGAAAAAAATATTTATTGGGAGCGAATATGGGGCATTCCATGCTAAATCGGACACCATTCTGCCTTTGCATCTCCAATATTTCTGTCAATTTTTCATACTGACCTATTAAGAAAGGTTACCATGATTTTTTTCAATTTTTTTTCTCTAGCCGTTTTCGAGATGTGGATTTTTGGAAAAAAATCGTTCTTTTCAAAATACCCGTAACTTTGCTAAAAATAGGCCGATTGAGACGTTTTTTTTTTCAATTTTTCTTTTTATGGCACGTTTCGAGTACAAAATCGAAAAAAAAATTTAATCTTATTTCTCTAAGATTTCAAAATTTCGTGAATAACCTGTTGCTTTCCGAAAAACACGTAACAATTGATTTTCTTGATTTTTTTTTGTAAAAACTATCACTTACGCTGCAATTTTTCAGCCCAGTAGGGACTCAGCAGGAAATGGGCGAATGATGGGATCCATGTTTTTTTTCGAATTTGAAAAATTCCATGTTCAGCAAGAGCTAAATTTTTCTCCCTTAATTTTCGTCTTTAGATGTACTTTTAGAAAAAAAAAACGATAGACAATTTTCCAAATCGAATTTCTACAAGATATTTGAGCCGCGAACATTCAATATTTACTTTTTTTAAACACGTACAAACTGGATTTCTCCAACTTTTCCATCAAAATATTTTTTATATTTATGTGAATTACGCATTTATATGTATTTATATATATTGATAATGCCCTTTCTCCCTTTTTTCTTTTTTTCTAGAAATAAGCTGTCATGAATTTCTGTAACGTGAGGAATTTTTGTTCGGTTACGTAACCTCTGCACTTACACGATAATTACAGCTAATGTATAAACTAATATAATTCGATAACCATACTAATATTACCTGTAACGTGAGAAACGTCATTTACAGCTCGTTTCGTGGAGTTTTTCTTTATTTTCCTTATATTCAATTTATTTTTATTATATCTCATGATTTTTGAGTTTTTGGCACGTGCTCTACTCGTCGTGCCATTCCACCTTTTCTCCCTCTCTGATTCCCACGTTCATGTGCTCTCGTCGTGATATTTTCTCCAAAACCCCGCTGTTTTCGAGTTACGCCGCATTTACTAAAACTTTCTTTTTTTGCCAAAGTTAGAATATTTTTGCGAAAAAAATTCGCACCGTGTTTGTTTAAATGAAAAATGGAGCATTCAATTTCTCCTGTAAAACTGTGGTGACTAAAATTGTGGAGAAAATTTTATTTTGGACGGGTAGCTCATTTCCAAAGACCAAAATAAGTTGCTCTTTCGCCTCATCATCCACACGTGTGATCCTCTTTAGTAGTGGCAAATTCTTAATTTTAAGTTTTTCGAAGTACGACCATTGAAGATTGCATCTTTGGAATGCAACGGAAACATATTTTCTTTCACAGCAAGGAAACAGTTTTTTCACCATATTTCTGTACGATTATGGCGGCATAGGCTTCTTCGCCATTGAAAAACGGAATTTAGTCGAAAAATTGGCAAGAATTAATTTATTATCAAAATAATGAATAAAAACTTTATCATTTGTTGCAATCCAAAGTTGGACACTTCAGTAGCTTCATCTTGTGGTTGTTGATTCGAATTCTAGTAATCTTTATGCAATGACGTTCAAGTTTGCACGGTTGGAATACACGAAGTTCTTTCTTTTTTTTATGTAGCAGTGGTTATTATTTAAATGTAGAATTCAATAACGTAATTTGGACAATTTAGAGAAATAAACAAGTGATCAATAAAAAAAGTGGCAAGCCTTCATAGGCGTGGAGTTGGATTTTTTTTGAAAATTCGACCCTCGGAACGAGGGTGTTCCGGAACGAATTTTCAATTCTTAATTTTTTCCTTCACTCCGAACGACCTTACCAACCGATTCGTGAAATAGAAAAGTGGCAACCCCTCATAGGCGCGAAGTAGAATTTTTTTTTAAATTCAACCCCCTGGACGGGGCTGTTCCGGAACGAATTTTCAATTTTCAATTTTTTCCTTCACTCCG
Organism: Hyposoter didymator; assembly: GCA_037952995.1. Classification (NCBI taxonomy): domain Eukaryota; kingdom Metazoa; phylum Arthropoda; class Insecta; order Hymenoptera; family Ichneumonidae; genus Hyposoter; species Hyposoter didymator. The sequence goes on along the minus strand of JBAJMU010000010.1, from coordinate 204,322 downwards.
ATCGGGCTTACCAACCGATTCGTGAAGTAAAAAAGTGGCAACCCCTCATGGGTGCGGAGTTAACATTTTTTTTAAATTCAACCTCCTGAACGGAGCTGTTCCGAAACAAATTTTTAATTCTCAATTTTTTGCTTCACTCCGATCGACCTTACGAATCGATTCGTGAAATGAAAAAGTGACGAATCCCTGTAGCCGAAAAGTTGCACCAAAAAAAAATATTCCACCCCCTGGACGGAACTGTTCCGGAACGAATTTTTAATTCTCAATTTTACCTTCACTCCGATCGACCTTACGACTCGATTCGTGAAATAAAAAAGTGACGAATCCCTGTAGCAGGAAGGTTGGAACTTGAAAAAATATTCAACCCCCTGGACAGGGCTGTTCCGGAACGAATTTTTAATTCTCAATTTTTCCCTTCACTCCGATCGGCCTTACCAACCGATTCAAGAAGTAAAAAAGTGGCAACCCCTCATAGGCGTGGAGCTGGAATTTTTTTTTTAAATTCAACCCTTGGAACGAGGTTGTTCCGGAACGAATTTTTGATTCTTAATTTTTTCCTTCACACCGATCGGCCTTACCAACCGATTCGTGAAGTAAAAAAGTGGCAACCCCTCATGGGCGCGGAGTTGAAATATTTTAAAAATTCAACCTCCTGAACGGGGCTGTTCCGGAACAAATTTTTAATTCTCAATTTTTTCGTTCACTCCGATCGACCTTATCGATCGATTCGTGAAGTAAAAAAGTGGCAACTCCTCACAAGCGCAGGGTTGAAATTTTTTCGAAATTCAACCCCCTGAACGGGGTTGTTCCGCAACGAATTTTTAATTCTCAATTTTTTCCTTCACTCCGATAGACCTAACTAACCGATTCGTGAAATAAAAATGCTGCAAATTGAAATTTGCAATTGGCTCACTCATAGAGGAAGCTTTGAGCATCGTGCATCTTGAGCAACTTGAGGAAGCCATTTGCAAATTTCAATTTGCAGCATTCTTCTACATTCTTGTATTTGCATTTAAATTCAATAATTCCGACAAGTTTGCTCAAAACTACAGAGGGAGTACTGACTTATCCATAATATCTTACAAGATTTCGATATTTTTCGAAAAACTAAGATTTTCGAAAAATTCGAAAACCCATAAAATTTGAACGGTCCAACCGATTACTCCCAAATTCAATACCAACCTTCCTATTAAGATACTCTATTTATAAAAAAAAAGTTGATAATAAATCTCAAAATTTGCGAAAGTTAGAGTGCCGACACCATTTTTTCGAAAATTTCAAAATGCCGTAGAGTTCGTATTTTTTGAGCTGTTCTGACGAAATTGTCCGTGAACAAAAAGCTGGTCTAGACTAACATCTGTGCAAGACGGGAGCCATGTAGCTCAAACCGTTCTCGAGTTATAAACATTTAAATTTTACAGTGCCAAAACATACACACACACACACACACACACACATACACACACACACACATCCGGAAATTTTTTGTAGATATGATTTTTCGATGTTTTGGGACGTTTTAAGCACATTGGCATTGAAAACTGAAAAAAAAAAAAATTTTACCGTCACATAGCTTCCTCTCTGAGGAAGCAATTGTGAAAAAACTGCCCTGTTCAAGAAGGCGTGCTGGCTGAGAAAGGAATCGTAAAAAAATATCCCAGATGCCGAAGTGAAGCTAAAACTATGCTCTCCAAAATGGTGTTCATTCAATTTGATTTCGAATATTCCCCACTGAGGTATCAAACTTTTACCGTCGCTGACAATTTCGCAGGGTGAAACCATACTTTTGAGCAGGTGTGTATAAGTGACACGAAAAATTAAAACATTTGAAAAAGTAGGTAAGCACAGCGGGTTCTGGAAACAGATTCCTACTACCGACACTTACCGACCCCTTCCCGAACCTTCTAGAACCTTCCAGCACATTCTCGAACGTTCCAGAACGTTCTCGAAGGTTCGATGATGACATCATCATCTTGATGGCATCTTGAAGGCTTGTGACCTTGATGATGACGTTAGGAGGCTGGGGGGCGAGAGGAGGGTATTTTTTTCGTGATGAAATGCGGGGGGCAGANCGATGACGTTAGGAGGCAGAGGGGGTGAGAGAAGGGTATTTTTTTTCGTGATGACATGCGGGGGGCAGAGGGGCGAGAGGAGGGTATTTTTTTCGCGATGACATGCAGGGGGCAGAGGGGTGAGAGGAGAGTATTTCATGACTGACCTCGAGGCGGAGGGGAGGGTATTTTTTCCAGGAACTTCCTCGACGTGTCCAAGAACGGAATTCGTGTGCGGTGCTTCTAGGAGGATCTTGATATTTGCTGTTGCACGTGGGGTATCTGGTATCGCGATGCCCGGTAGGGGGACGTTGGCTATCTGGTGTTAAAGGCGGGCGAATAATCTAGAGCGATCATAAGTATAAAGCAAAAGTTTTGAGTACAAAAACAGTCAGTCGAAATCATGGATAAACTAACGCCGGATCAGTTTATGCAATTGTGCTGTTTGCCACCATACTTCTGCTGCTACGAAGATGTCGTAGCTAAGCATTTCGGCTGCGATCCACCAGATTGTATCTATGATTTCATCGATGACATAGAAACGTTTCAAGATAATGTTAAAAAAGTGGATCGTGGACAAGACGAGACGAATAGCAACAATCAACCACTTTGTGCACAGTGCAAAAAATCACATGAAATGATTAAGATGATTAACAAACACGTTTAATGTTTCAATGATGATACTGTTAAATTGATTGTGCAATTATTCAAACTGAAATGTAAAATTGAAGCATGCGTGTCTTCGGAGGAAGAAGTCTCTCATGTACTATATTCTGTTCAAAACTTGCGTAATCATGTGAAGAACTTGGAAGAGTTTATAGAGATGATAGAAATACCTAAGGCTAAGGAATAATGTAAACATCAAGTTGAAAAATATTTTTTCCAAATAAATTTTTATTCACTCAAACACCTTACACCAACAAGCTTTCATACATTGAATATGCATGTGATGCACGTACAAAAATATTATTCTTTTTCATAGGGTTCAAGTATCCATTTTTTTAGATATTGCACATTTTGTTTAGCACAACTGAGAGAATTTTTGTGATGCGGACATCCAGAATCTTCTTTTTTTTTGTCAGCTTTTGCAGTGAAGGACAATCCAATTATTCAAGATTGACAATACGTTCAGATCCTTCAGCCAAAAAGTCTGCCAACCATTCTTTCTTCTCTGAACCCTTTACGTAGATAGTTTTAGCCTTATGCAAAATGCTCCTGATGATTCCACTGGCAGCGATATAGGGTACGGAACCAAAGTGCCGAGGTATTCCATTGAAATTGCGTGTCAGCCATGCATTCGTACATTTGTATTTTGCTGGCAACTCATACCACGGATAAGGTGCTTCGGACAGCAATGTCAATGGTGTGGAATCGGTTAAGGAAATTACTGAAAATTCTTTCAGCACAAATTCGTTGGTGGGTTTCCGGAAACCCTGTAGATCTACGACGTACTCCCTGTCTCAAACACGACTGGTCGGAGGAGCGCTGAAAAATATCTTTATAACATACCNTTCATGTTAATTTTTTAACATTTCCGCTGATTGGATTATATTCTATTATACGGTCGTGTATTATTAAGCAATAAGCCGAGGTTTGGGCTGGGAAAGGAGTTAACGATTCAAATTCTAGTCTAATGTCAACCGGTCCTGATTTCAACGACTCGTTTTGCTTTGAACAATCAATAACAATAAGTGGTGCGTACTTTATAAAGTCGGATTTGCTCATTAACGGTTCAGGATCTGTTCCATAGTAGAAAGCTTGAAAGTTTGTGTACATTTCGTAGAGTAGAGCGTATTGATTGTGGTCAATGTCTAGATTCAAATTCCCATAGGGATAACTCTGTGAGTTGAGAAAAAGTTTGACATCTCTGATGTTACAACGATCAAAATGACTCGCATTGTTAATTGTAATATTTTTTCGTGCTGTCTGGAATCCAACAACGATGTAACGAGGTGTTTCGAGTTGCGCAGAGGTTTTTACAACCCACACATGCTTCGAGGTCACACGTAGTAATGGATACTCGTACAATTCCCATGCGCGAAAACCAATGGGAATAGGGGTGTCTTTGGCGATGTAGTTCAAGAGTTGAATTTTTCGACGATCAGCAACCTTGACGTACTGTATCATCCATTCGATCTTTGTAAAAGTAATTTTGAATTGTTCCGCTGCAGCATCAACAATCGATTGAACAATAGCCTTTGTATCGGTGTGTGCTCGAGTCAAAATCAACTCATGCTTTGCATTAACAACAATTTTACGATAATCCTCAGCANAAAGCCTAGCAGCATACTCGAAGGTATGGAGATGTCACAGTAACCATTGCGATCGGTTATCGACGTTTCTTCATCATCAAACCAGCCACCATTTTCCATAACAGATTTATGATTAGGATTCTGATGAATGTAATTTATTATAAGAGTCGTGAGACCGACATTTTTACTTCGATCGATCTCAACAGCATTCAGCTCATATCGAATTTCCTCAAACAAATGACAAATAGCATTGTTGACCAATTTCGTTGTAGTAATAGGAGATTGTCCATCGGCTTTAGTTAATCTACCAGATACGTGTAATGAGCTTTTGCGTGGTAATAACCACAAATTCTGATGCTAAACAGCGATACGAATCTCATCGTTGTTGTTGAACGTTGCTGATGCGAATGGTTGGTGTCCATGAACCTCGTAATGCGCGATAGACTCATCGAGGATGATTGACCTTTGTATTCTTAAGATTTCCTCCATGGTACGAAGCGAAAAATTGTAACACAACAATAACTTATTTTCACTTTACGCGCGGCTTCAAACCCAGGCTCTTTAGAAAACGAATATTTTGTGGTGTGAGCTCCTTGAGAGGTGCTTGACGACTGCTTTGATCTGGACATTCCTCTTCGATTTTACAACTTCTTGTTGTTTCAAAAACAATACCCATCTTCTTATGATTTCACGTGCAGTCTGATCGTAATCACTTCACCTCTGAAATTTATCAATTCCCCGTCCTGATCTACAAGTTTTAGCTAGAGATTATGTATGGACTGTACGGGGATAGGAAGGAAAGTGATATCAAGAGACTCGGCAGAGTCTTGGGACAAGTACATCAACTCTGAATAAAGCGATTTCGACGGTGGGGGTAGACACTTTCTTGAATTACGGAGCCCAGGGGTAATCTCATGATCTAAAAATTGAATTGGACACTAATTAAGTTGTCCTACTTCGATTGAGCCATAAATCAACCCGATTGATGCCGTAATTGTTGAGAAAAATCTTTGCACGGGCAAAATTATGCAATGATCGAAGTGTGCGTGCGTGTATGTATACGACACAGAGAAAGGGCCCGTGTGGCCATCATGTTTCTGATTGGTCGTGACTGACTACATATCCAGCTGTTCCCATTCGAGAAAAACCTGTTGGTTGCCAGTTCACGAATACATCTTCACACATGTGTCGTTCAATTTCTAGGTGATAAATATAGAAACATTCGAAAGTCAGCTCGTCAAAATTAGAAAATCATAACCTAAAATTCCGCTAGCAATCGTGTATGTTTCGACGGTCCATATTGACGCGAGTGTGAGAGAGATAGCCGGAACGGATTGACATTTTTTGCCGACTTTGTGATGAATAATGTGCTAAAAGCTCTGACAGCTCGCCATAACCTCACCAATGCTAATTTGCAGCTGGCATTAACGACATGCTCCAGTGACAGGGAAATATGGTTCAGGAATGAATATGCTTTACAACTATTGCCGTATTCCTAAGCCCACAATTTTATTCATTTACAGCAGATCTAAAATCTCCGCTGGCATATTAGATTGATTGCGGAGCGACAATAACTCTCAGCAACATAAAAATCTTGTCGCTGATGAGCCACATGAAAATCTTTCCGCTGAGCCACATGAAATGCCTATTGCTGCCAGCTATCCGGAAGCTCGAGATAACTCTCAGTGGCATAAAAATCTTGTCGCTGAGCTACATGAAAATCTTGTCGCTGAGCTACTTGAAAATCTTGTCGCTGCGAGTTATCCGGAAGCTTTGGATAACTCTCAGCGGCAAGTTGTTGCTCCGAAAGGAACCAATTATTGTGGGGCGATATGAATATATGTATCTGCGGCATAACTAACATCGCCGGTGGCGTTAGATTAATCGCAAGGCGACATACTCTCAGCCACATAAAAATCTTGTCGCTGAGGCACATAACAATCTTGTCGCAGCCAGCTGGATAACTCTCAGCGACAAGTTTGTTGTACGCCACTTTCAGCGCGTACTATTTATTTTCCCGTCGAATTCTTAAATTTACGCTCGCGGAGTTATCCCGAAACTACGTATCGAAAACATCGATGGTCGGTAACCGATCGCGACTCACTTACCATAAAGGTAAGCACGCGCCGACGAGTTTCGAAAAATCGCCACCGTCACGCACATCGCCTAAGACTCCGAAAGGGGTCTCCCTTCTCCCACTCCTTCGTCTCTGGTGGGGAGCTCGCCAGCTATATAAGCGGGAGCTCCAGCCAGAGTCAGTATATTCGCGCTTCCCGCTGCAAGGTGAGAAGACCTCCGGGTCACTGCGAAGTGGTCTCTAGCGCACTGCAAGACGTGCCTAACCCCTAAATCCTCGGCGACGAGGTCCCCAGCACGGAAACGTGCCTCCCCAAGCATTAACCGCCGAAAGGTGGTACCCCAGCGCGGAAACGTGGAGGCCTCGCCTTGAACCGCCCTAACTCTTTTTTGTTTATTTTTTAAATTAATTTATTTTTTCTTACTACTTTATCTTTCATTATTTATTTCCCCAAAGTTTGTATAGTTTAAGCCCCGTTTCTATGTTTTTTTTTCTTTCATATATTTTCTATCATTTGTTATGACTCATCCATATATTGATGTGCTTACAATGGAGGTTCGGCTTGGAATGAATAAAGGCGGACCCATTCCGAAAGTTCATAGTCGCTGATGGCGCTACTGATACCCTTAAGATGATGGAGCAGTTCACCTCGAATTTTCGAAATGAAAATTCTCCGTTGTCGTTTGACTAATCAGAAAAAGCCTCTGTCAGCGGACGCGGGACGATGGCAAAAATCCGCTGACAGGGGCTTTTTTTTTTATTGGTGAAACCGTATCAAAAATATTCAATTTCGAAAATTCCAGCTATCTGCAGCTATCTCTCTCGCACTCACATGGGCGAGAAAGCGACTGCTCCATCACCTTAAGGCGTACATACATTAGATTCCCTCTCACACTTAAGATAGATTGCTTATCACATTTGTTTTAAAACGAAAACAGCCTTGTAAGATTTTTTTTCATTTTCTTTTCTTTGGTTTGTCGTACAACTATGCAAGACTTAAGTCTAATATTTCCAAATTGTGTTTTACAAATCGAGGATTTTTCTGGGCTTCGGAACACGCGTTGAACGTCGTAATTCCTGGATCGGATTTGTTTTAACAACTGACGAATTTTTATCAGTCTCCTTAACAGCTTTACTAGGAGTCATTTCACGCAATTTAATACCGCTCGCAGGCGATGACATCGTTTTCTCTTCTCCGTTACTTTTCGCGATTATAATCTCGCTTTCTGGCACAACATTCATCACACATTCATCTCCACGCACATCACATTTCTTGATTTGATCTGTATGCCTTTCCCAAATGCGATTATCGTCCGTAGTTACGTTGTACGTGACAGATGTAATTTGCTCGCGAATTGATGATTTTCTCCACGAATTTTGATTTGTGCTATAGTCTTTAACCATGATTGATTCTTGTTCCTTGAAATCTATTCGTCTATTCCCATGAAAATGCTCTTGTTGACTAGCTTGTTTTCACTCGATCGTCTCACGCATCGTCGGTCTTAATAAATCTAATTTTGTTCTAAATTTTCGTCCCATTTGTAGTTCAGCGGGACTACAATCCGTATTACAGTGAGGAGTCGCACGATAATAGAATAAGAATTTAACACAGGGCTTCGTACCTTGAGTTTCGTGCTTTCATTAGTAACTCAAACTTATTTTTGAAAGTACGGACTGCGTTTTCTGCGCTCCATTGGTTGCCGGATGATAAGGCGCTGTGAGTGTATGCGCTACTCCGTACGAATCAAGGAAGGCACTGAATTCTTTTGAACAGAAGCTTGGACCATTGTCCGTCACAATTCTCAGTGGAATCCCCCACGTACAAAAATATTCTTTTAATATTTTGATTGTAGTCTCGCTGGTAATATCGTTTAGTTCTTTAACATCTAACCATTTTGAGAACGCGTCAATAATTAGAATATACATTTTCCCTTCTAGCGGACCGAGAAAATCGAGGTGCAATCTATGATTCGTTCCACTTGGCCATTTCCACGAATGTAATTCCGCTCTCGGAGGATTTTCGAATGATTTTAAACATAATTCGCACCTTTTTCCGATACTCTCGATATCCTTGTCTAAATTTGGCCACCAAATATATGCTCTTTCAACAGAATTCATTCTTACAATACCGTCGTGAATGGAATGTAGCTCGTTTAGTAATTCTTGTTGCAAAGATTGGGGAATCACGATGCGATAACCTCATAATACGCAACCTTGTTCCACGGTTAACTCTCTTTCTCTACTTTTATAACATTTAAAATTGTCGTTCACCACTTCAGACCAACCTTCTAATACGTACTCACGAACTTGACTCAAGATTGGGTCCTTACTTGTCTCCCGATAAACAATTTCAACATTAATTGATGGCACTTCCTCCGCCACAAAATTTAAATACGTATACTCTTTGTCCTCTTCCAGAGCCGCACTATTTTCTAAAGGCACTCGGGATAGTGCATCCGCTCGAACGTTGTCGCTTCCTTTTATATATATTTATTTCGAAATCGTACGCTGATAGCAACACAGCCCACCTCTGCACCCTATCCGCTGCCATTTGAGGGAGGCCCTTTTTTGACCCGAAGATGTAGACGAGTGGCTTGTGTTCGGTTTCGAGTGTGAAGCGTCTGCCAAAAATAAATTGGTGAAGTTTTTTCACACTGAATATGAGTCCAAGAGCCTGTTCGTCCAGTTGCGAATAATTTTTTTCTGCGTTCCTGAGCGTTCTTGAAGCGAACGCAATCGGTCTTTCTGATCCGTCAGGGAATACATGCGAAAGGACCGCTCCCAAACCAAAAGGCGATGCGTCACAAGAAATCTTGATCGGCAACTTGGAATTATAATGGACCAGGACTTCAGATTCCACTAACCGCTGCTTCACACTCTGAAACGCTTTATCACACGAATCATTCCATCTCCATTCTACATTCTTTTGCAGTAATTCGTACAACGGAGCGACAACTTTCGAATAATTTTTGACAAATTTAGAGAAATAATTAACCATGCCCAAGAAAGCCCTTAATTGAGTCAAATTCTTGGGTATCGGTGCGTCCAATAACGCTTCAATTTTCTCCTTTGATACGTGAGTCCCATTTTTGTCGAGTACGTAACCCAAAAATTTTACGCTATCTTTACCCCATTCGCATTTATCTTTTCGGAGGGTCAAACCGCAGTCTTTCAACCTTTGTAAAACTGCGCTCAATCTTTCGTTATGTTTGTTGCTGGTTCGTCCTGAGATCAAAATATCATCAAAAAAACAGACAACACCGTCTATTCCGCTCAAAATTTTATCCATCTCCCTTTGAAATAAACCCGGGGCTGACCCAACACCGAAACACAAACGTTTGTATCGAAAAAGGCCTTTGTGAGTGGAGACTGTGACAAGGTTCTGCGAATCTTCGTCTAATTGAAGCTGCTGATACGCTTGCGATAAATATATTTTTGTAAATAAAATTCCCCCGTTCAATTTTGCCAAAAGATCCTGTACTCTTGGGATCGGGTAACGATCCATCTTTATATGCAGGTTTATGGTTATTTTGTAGTCCCCACACAATCTTATTTTTCCATTACTTTTTAGAACTGGTACGATCGGCGTTGCCCAATCACAACTCTCCACTGGTTCAATAATTCCCTCACTCACGAGTCGTTCTAACTCATACTCGACTTTCTCACGCATAGCGTATGCTAAGGGTCTCGGTTTGCAGAAAACTGGCGAAACTCTTTTTTTAACGTGAAGTTGCACCTTCTTTTTATTATATAAACCGAGTTTTGTGGAAAAAACCGCATCGAATTCTTTAATAATCGAGTCAATCTCACTTTCGTTTTTTCCCACCCAAAATACTCTTTTCTTTTTCTGATTTTTAACTATTTCTTCCATTGCAATAGGCAAAGCGCGAATCCACGCTCTCCCCAGTATTAGTGGTCCATCGCCTGGTAACAAAAATAATTGCAGTTTTTTTCAAACGTTTTTATATCCAATCTCTACTTCAGCTACACCAATTGGCTTAATTAATTGGCTCGGATGCGATCTGAACTCTCGATGCGTTTTATTCCACATTAACTCTTGGAATATTTTTCGCTCTCGTAAAAACTGTTCCGAAATAGCCGCTACGACAGATACTGTGTCCACTAAGAATTTAATTTTATTGCCTTGAATCAAAATATCAATTAAAAATGGTTTCACACTCGCATGTTCATCGAAAACATTATTCTTTTCTTCGCTGTCCTCTCCCAAATGGAAAAGATCATCACATTCTACTTCTTTGTAATTTTCACTCGCTAAAAAATTTTGTCTCGTGTTTCGACCTTGATCTTTTTTTGTTTGATTCGAGTTGTTCTTAGTATGTATGTATGTAGTGGAGTTTTACATGCATACCCTTAGCGGGTTTGTACATGGTGTGCTTCCTCTGACCCCCTTCTTTCATCTTTGTTCCACCTTTTTCTCTCATCCTATTCCACCATTCACACTTCCCCATTTGTCTCCTCTCCACTACGCACACATGGACCTACTATTTTTACGTGGGTTCCGAACCACAGAGAGTACAGCTTGGGACACTTCGAAAAATCCATTGGTGTCGGCGGGAATCAAACCCGGGGCCCCTGGGTGGGAGCCGGGCTCGTTACCACTGAGCCACTGCCTCTCTGAGTTGTTCTTAGTATTATTTTCTTTTGTCTTACAAACTGTTGACAAGTGTCCCGTACGATTACAAATATTGCATTTAAAATGTCGATACCTGCAGTTTGACGGTTGATGATTTGTTCTACCGCAGCGATAACAAGCGAAGTCTTCTTTCTTCTGTCTTCCTTTTGATGGCTGCGATCCCTCCGGATGTAGAAAGTTGACAGTTTCCGCAGGTTTCCTTGATGAAAGTCCCATCTCCGCTGCGTCCTTGATCGCTGCCTCCATTGCTTGCGCTTGCTCCACAGCTTGCGCATAGGTAAGATTCTTTTCGCTGAGTAACCTTTTTTTAATCGCCCCATCACGCAGCCCCCAAACGAGCTGGTCCCTGATGTGACAATTTAGGTTAGCTCCAAACTCACAGTACGTCGACAATTTTTTTAAATTTGTCAAATACTCTTTTATTCCTTGGCCTTTACTTTGACGGCACTCTTTGAATTTATACCTTTCCGTTATAACGCTAGGCTTAGGTTGTCAATGTTCCTTCATCAATGCCAATAATTCTGGAAACGATTTACTTGAAGGCAAATCTGGCGTGCAAAGATTCCGTAGGAGAGCATAGCCTTCGCTCCCAAGCAAGGTTAGGAATAGCGAGGCTTTCTTTTCTTCAAAAATATCGTTAGCAATAAAAAATTGATCCAACCTTTCAGTCCAGAGATTCCAATCCTCCGTCATGTTGAATTCCTTGATTTCTCCGATACGATTCGTGATAATCGAACGAACCTGGCCATGTGCTAGCTGGTCGGTATCTTGCCTTGACTGCGACACTCTTTCTCGCTGCGCTGCCAATTTTTGTTGCTCTTCCGTTAGTTCCTTCCATTGCTGTGCTAACGTTTTTCTTGAATCCTCCAATTGTTTTTTTTCTTTGTCCAATTTCTTTCTTTCTTTTTCGAAATTGGCAAGATCCTCTTCGACGCCCATTCTCGGTGCTCACACGTGTTTTTCTAATCCACTTTTTGCGATGCGATCGCAGGATTTATGCGGATACCATTTTCCTCGTCGCCAAATGTAATGTATTTATTAATGAGAGAAGACAATATTTTCAATATACTAGGATTTATTAGAAGATCACGATGTTATTATAATATGACTTAGAAAAGCGGCACCGAGATGTGCTTACAATGGAGGTTCGGCTTGGAATGAATAAAGGCGGACCTATTCCGAAAGTTCATAGTCGCTGATGGCGCTACTGATACTCTTAAGGCGTACATACATTACACCTACATTTACTCACCGAGCTTGCTCCTACGTGAATAAATCACAACTAACGAGCCTAATCTATCTACGCTTTACTAAAACCTGATTCCCACTACATCGATGGTCATCGACGCGGCGGATCTACTATCGCAGACATCAGGCTTCGTGAAAATAGAACCTCCCACCATTGTTCTCCGCTCCGCATTGTTAGAACTCGTTCCTTCCGTTCTCTTATGGAAGCTAATCGAGATTCTTAACAAGTTGTTACCCCGGAAGGAACCAAATATTATGGAGCGATATATGTATCCAAAAATACCATTCCCGAGAAAAATTAAGATTATGGCACGCGTTTACGTTTTCTTTCAGCTCAACAAACTATGTAGCTTGAAAAAAAAACCATAATTCATACCATTTGTACTCGGAAAATCGCCATTTTCGTTGGAAAATTGATGAAAAATCGTCATTTTCAAGCAAAAATCATGGTACTGGGCAACAAATCATATCTCGGTGGAAAATTGGGATAGAGACATGAATCTGGGCTTAAATTAAGCTCCACAGAGTACCTTTCTGGGGAAAAAATCAGCAATTTATTCCCATAAAGCCAACTAAATAAAATCTACACTCTCAAGTCATGTCAAAATGTCGTTTTTTTCTAAACTGATGGTGAAAATGGAAAAATACCATTCTCGAGAAAAATTAAGATTATAGCACGCGTTTACGTTTCTTTTTAGCTCAGCAAACCATGTGGACGAAAAAAAAATATGATTTCACCGTCGTTGCTCGGAGAAGAGCAATTTTCGTTTGAAAATTGATGAAAAACTGGCATTTTCGAGCAAAAATCATGGAAATGGGCAAAAAAAATCATATCTCGGTGGAAATTTGAGATGGAGACATGACTGTGGGCTTGAATTGAGCTCCACAGAGTATACTTCTAGGGAAAAAATCAGCATTTTAGGTCCATGAAGCCAAACAAATAAATTCTTCGCTCCTAAGTCATGAAAAAATGTCGGTTTTTCTAAGCTGATAGTGAAAATGCAAAAATATCATTCCCGAGAAAAATTAAGATTATGGCACGCGTTTACGTTTCCTTCCAGCTTAACAAACCGTGTGGACAAAAAACATGATTTCACCGTCGTTGCTCGGAGAAGAGCGATTTTCGTTGGAAAATTGATGAAAAATCGTCATTCTCGAGCAAAAAATCATGGATTCGGGCTAAAAATCATATTTCAGTGGAAAATTGAGATAGAGACATGATTTTTGGCTTAAAATGAGCTCCACAGAGTACACTTCTAGTGAAAAATTCAGCAAATTATTCCCACCGGACTGAAAAAATTGAACACTTTCAATCAGAAAAAAGAAGTGATATCCTGGATAAAAATCCCCTCCCGGGGAAAAAGCCTAGACGAGTCCATTTGTTCGTGACCCCCGTTTCCAATTGTTTGCACAGAAAAATCCAACCCCCCTAAAAACGAATTAAAATGAAATGAAAAATAGAAAAAAACCCTAGGAAAAAATGGCTCCTAAAAAAAATGGGGAAAAACCCAAAAAAAAATCGAAACAATTGAATAAAATACAATGAATATAAAAATGGTACAAAAAAATTGATGATTTTCGCTCAGCGCTAAAAATTCTTGATATCCATAAAAGGACAAGTATTCCATTGATGGCCGAAAATCAATTAACGAGAAAAAGGGAAAAGTTCCAAAAAAAACACGGCACAAAAAAAGAAACCCCTAAATACACAATGGTGAATCGACAGAAAAACTTGCGCGACGCGATGGAAAGCTAAAGTTTGCCATCGCATGTTGAGCAGTTGAGCGGATGCGCACAGAGTACTTGTCCGGCCCAAAATTTTTAGCTAGCTGCACCTTAATCATTCATTAGTTGTTATTTTTCTATGTATCCATACTCGTGTAAAATATTGCACTAATAATTAATTTATTAATTGTATATCAAATCGTGAGAAAATTTCGAATTTTATCATTTTTCTCATGAATACAACCTAGTTCTCCTATCTTATTATAAATAGCGGAAGCTAATACGAAAAATTTCGGGCCCCACAAGTACTCTGTGCGCATCCGCTCAACTGCTCAACATGCGATGGCAAACTTCAGTTTTCCATCGCGTCGCGCAAGTTTTTCTGTCGATTCACCATTGTGTATTTAGGGGTTTCTTTTTTTTGTCCCGGTTTTTTTTTGAAATTTTCCCTTTTTCTCGTTAATTGATTTTCGGCCATCAACGGAATACTTGTCCTTTTATGGATATCAAGAATTTTTAGTGCTGAGCGAAAATCATCAATTTTTTTTTACCATTTTTACATTCATCGTATTTTTTTCAATTGTTTTTATTTTTTTTTTGGGGTTTTTCTCCATTTTTTTAGGAGCCATTTTTTCCTGGGGTTTTTTTTTCTATTTTTCATTTTATTCCAATTCTTTTTCAGGGGGGTTGGATTTTTCTGTGAAAACAATTGGAAACGGGGGTTACGAACAAATGGACTTGTTCAGGCTTTTTTCCCTGGGAGGGGATTTTCGGCTAGGATGAGATGGCACTTCAACGATCTTACATCCTGGTGGGACAACAGGAAAAAATTCGTGAATAGTATGTACTGTTCGCCCGTTGATATACGCCCCTGCTGTTATGTTACACTCAACTCGTAGTGAATTGATTTTGAGAATGGCTACTGGTAAGTCAGATGTATGGGTTATATTGACTTGAAGAACGCGTGGTGTGAACCCTAGAAATCGTCCAATGGAATCGCTCGGTTCAACATTTATAGAACGATTGCAGTTGAGTCCGCTACATGAAGTTTATTATTAGGCCTTAGACGAATGACGATGTCTCGATCGTGGAGCGCTTCTTGCATATACTTTTCAATCTCTTTTATTTCGTAGCTTCCTGTATTGATTGTGATAATCTCTTTGTCGACATAGAACTTGTTATTCCCCACGTCGATATTGGGAATAGGATTGAAGGTCAACAGCTCAACGAGGCCAAGAGTATAATTTTTAAATGGTTACAATTCAATGGGAGGAAAATAATTAGCCTCGAGTATCGATGATCTGCCTGACAGTGTTAGCGTAAACGAATCACTTATCGTGTCTAATACTTAACTGATACACCAAATCATCTGAGCTATTGTTTCATAGTTCTCCGTTTAGAAACTTGAGACACAAGTGTTCACATATTACTGTTTCATAATCTTGATACTGTTTATGATTGTAATTTGCGATGCTACCAACACCGAGATATTTCATCAGGTCAAGCGGTGGTTGTAGGTTGGCGAAACTGTCGAAGTAAATTACTTGATTTTTTTCTTTCTTATACGCAACCCAATGCGTGCCGGGACCTTCTTTATCGTCCAAGTTCACGATAGCTGATTCATATTTTCGAGGCCCACCTTTGGGCATGGCGTTTCTCATAAAAACACCGCGAAAATATGGTATTTTCATGTCTTTGGCGAACTTTGATAAATCGTAATCGGTGAGTGCTCGATGTGGTAGCCTTGTCCGTTTTTTAAACTGAGACCCATACCATTCTTGTAGGGTTTGAGATACAGTCCTTTACCGATAGCAATTGTTTCCATTGCGTTATTGTGACGTTTATTCTCCTCGAGAGCTCGTTTCGCAGAATTAGCATCATTTACAGCTTCAGCAATTCCTGCTGCCCCACCAGCAAGAGCTCCAGTTGCACTCCGTCCAGCAAAAATCGGTATGAGGAAGGGTAAAAAACCTCCGATTTTAGCAGGTACAGGCAGAATCCTTGGTGACTGAATATTCTTTTTACCACCAGCATTCTTCACAGCTCCCTTTAGAGCACGAGCACCCTTTAGAGCCGAATCGACTGCATTTGCACCCGGAAGCATCGAAGCTTTTGCCGCCTTAATAATGTGTTCGAGTGAACTTTCTTCTTCAACTTCTTCTTCTTGATACCCATACCAAGTTTATTTTTAGCCTTCATGGTATTCGCAACAGCCCACGCCGTTGCTTTTTCACCAAGACTAGCGTCTCTCGCTAGAACACGGTTCCAAGCTTTCTCTGCGAGGATTCTATCTGCTGCGTGTCGAGCAGTGAGGTTATCGCGATTTTTTGAATATGCAATATCGTGCTCTTTGCACGCAGCGTCAAGCGGATTAATTCCAGGATCACCTCGCGCAAGTCTTTTTGTTAGTTTTGTACCAGGTCCGCAGGACTGACATCCTGGTACGTGTAGTTCGACAGGGAGTTTGTTGATAAGATCGTTTACGAATCCTTCACCACGCTTATGTGCGATCATATCGTACTGACGAATCGTTCAGAACTAAACAACACTTTCTTCGAATATTCTATTTATAGCCTATTTCTTTTTATCACCTACAAAGCCGTCGTCTTGGATCAACTTTTCCTGTAAACGATTGACTACCCGCAATCTTGGGAGAGGTGTTAGAATGAGGACGAGAGCGTCGATGTATTTCTTCTGCAAATTTTTGCAAGCTTTTAGCGATGGGATTGGATGAATCTCTTAAATTATTCATGTTGTACCTACTCGTAGAAAGTACGCAGTGATACTGAAAAAGAAATCTCGATGCACGCTATATTTATTGTCTCCTTTATAAAGGTGACATCCGTGCGTTTGATGTCACTCACTCTCAAGATGAGGTTCAAAGATCAATCAACCAAACTACCTATGCAGAATTTTGACAAGCTTGTGCAACAGAATGTTCGTGAAAGTCGTCACGGAGGATTATTGCCAAGCAGTGTAGGGTAATTATTTACAAGTGGGGCTCCACCTTGAAACGACTGCAAATTTTGTTTTATTGCATATTTTCATTAGAAAACAGTCTGTTATGCAATATTAAGGTGGCGGAAGACCAAAAAAAAAAAAAAATTCGAAAAAAAATTAAAAAAAAAAAAAAAAACTATTCGTCATCACGAATTTCGAAATTTTTGATGGCGATAGCCAATTCATGTAAACGTGTTGTGTGGTTGGGGAAGTGTCGCCGAAATAGGAACTCTGCAATGTAGCCATCCATATGCATCAGACGA
>JBAJMU010000010.1:167292-186880 GCA_037952995.1 Hyposoter didymator | reverse complement strand
GTAATTAATTGGAGGTGGGCATTCGATCGTCCGATGCCTTGGGGTTATTGTACAGGTAGATAGAGGACGGTCGATGCTGAGTTTGATTGTCAGCGTTTTTGGTTTGGCCTCGAAGTTGGAGCAAAGTCCGCTAGACTTGCTGAGGGATGCGCTTTTGAAACGGCGCGTGCACGACATCCTGTTGCTGACGGGATATGATGGGTTTTATGGAATTGGTTGCTATGCGGGCGCAACAAGCGGGATACGCAAAATAAAATGAAACAAATAATTCCAAACGGTAAAAATGGAAGTTTAACAATGGCATTTATTTTAGTAAAATTGAAAGGGAATTTACAAAAGAAATCGATTAGAAATCGGGGCGGCGCATCGCCGGGTCTCTGCCTGACGATGGACGGAATTAAATCGTAAGAGACCAAACGAAAGCAAAAATGTCCCAAGTATTGCCAGGCAGTTCCGAAGGTAACTGAAGTTTAACGTCATTCGGGCTGGGGCCAGGCAACTGCTCTGTTTGTGACGCCAGGCCAAAAAGGCGCAAAAGGTAAAGCAAAGGTAAGACGTCATCACACTCACAGATCGCCATGGCCAAGGTAGTAGCACCGAACGACGACGAAAGGCAAAAGGTAATCGGCACTAAACGCCAAGCAATACTGAGACAGCGCAAGATCTCGAAAGGCAAGAGGAGTGCAGCAAAAGCAAAACGAACGTAAGGCAAAGGTGTCCATCGTCAATCAGGACAGGTTGGTAATTTCTCTGATAGCACAAAAATAATGAACGGCGCGCAAAGTGACTCAAAACAAAATATGACAAGGTTGTACGTCGTTTTCACGACGACAATTTTGACCATCGTCGACTATTTTTTCCTCACGAAAAAATCTGAAAAAAAAAAAAAAAAATAAATTAGAGTAATAAGTAAAAATAATTAATTAACGCTAATTCAAACTAAATACTCACAAAGGCTGTGATCACATCCAGTTGCAAGTTCCTAACCCAGCGGAGAGAGAAAAAATCTCTTCGGCGCAGTCAACGCGCTCTCCGCTCTCTTCGCAGTCATCGCAGACTGCGTAAACCTGTAAATATGTAAAAAGAATCATTAATTCTACTATTCCTCATATACCCCTTTTTGTTAATTGCTATTTTAATTATTTATACCTAATTCGAGTTTTGCTTATTCCTAAGAAAAAGATTTTACCAGAAAAAACTTACTATTTCTCTGCGAAAACCCCTGGCGCAGACCTGGTCCTCCTGCGCAGTCCACGCTGTCGCTGGCGCTCCGCAGACTGAAAAAATAGAAATAATAAACGTTTAAAAGCTGTGATAGTATTGTTGATGATATTGTCGAATTGTAAAAGCAATAATTAAACGTCGTACTTACGTAAAACTCCTGGTGCTCGTTGCTGACGCTCGTCGCGGTAACCTGTAAAATAAACTCGCAAAAAAATAAGAAATAACGTTGAATAAAGAAAAAAAAAACATTAAGTCGCCCATTCGACAGGTAATCGGGCGTTCACGTGTCAAATTCACGCATTATTAACAATAAAAACGCGTGGAAAAATTATCTCGGAATAATAGTTCCGCGGACGCCGCTAGGCGGCGTCAGACCGTTCCTCGATTCGCGTACGCGCTGAACCCCCGTAGCGGTTATAAGTATAACGCTCCCGCGAGGAATTGGAGCTTCTCGAATTCGCCGCCAGGTGGCGTCGAGCGGCTCAACGGTTCGCGCATACGGACCGTTGGCCTGGCGTGCTTATAAGCAAGCCACCCAGCAAGCCTGGGAATACACATTTCCTTTCTGGAAAGGCTGTCGAACTGGAAAAGGGTCTTCAGCCCGGTAGCTCACTCGAACAGGGTACTACCGAGTAGCTCACTCGCACAGGGTACTACTACCAAATCACATTTTTCGTAGTTAAAAACTCGCACAGGGTTCTACGCCTCGCTCAATCGAAATCGAGAAGCTCCCCGCCACCTCGGGACGTTTTTTCGCACTCGGTCCGCGACATTCCAACAGATCATTTTTATTCTTTTGATATCAGTTTTTTTTTGTTCATAGTTTTTTAAACCTAGTTTTGCTATTTCCATTTTTATCGTTGGGCTCCCGGT
This sequence comes from Hyposoter didymator, assembly GCA_037952995.1. Lineage (NCBI taxonomy): Eukaryota > Metazoa > Arthropoda > Insecta > Hymenoptera > Ichneumonidae > Hyposoter > Hyposoter didymator. Next base: position 184,783 of record JBAJMU010000010.1, on the reverse strand, counting down.
AACTAGCGGGACTCTTTTTAATAGTTTTTAAGAGAAAGTTTTATCCTTTGTTTTTTTTAAATATTTTAATCGTTCTCCTTTTTAACGTCTAAAGTCTTTCACATATGCCAAAAGTAAAAAATCCGAGCACACACCGGCGCATGCTTCGCCGCTATGCCGCTCGTGCTCAAGCAGTAACCACTCACGAGGCCACAACGCGGCCTATAACCCTAGTCACGCGAGTCGAACGGGAAATAGAGACGCAAGCGTACGAAGCCGCGTTTCAGCGCATAAATAAAAATATCCTGGCAAGAAGGGCCGAGGACGCGTTACGCGTTGCTGCGCTAAGGACGCAACACCTTAACCGGGTGCGCAAGCTGGTGGCTATTTTTGATAAGAGCGCGGAGCCTTGCGACCCCCGACCGTTATTTAGCGCGATTCAAACAGCTCCCTCCGAGCTGCCGGTCATTCGTGAGCCTCTACTGATTAACACAGCTGTAACAGAAGTTAATAAAGAAAATAAACCGGAAAAANAAAAAAAAAAAAAAAAAAAAAAAAAAAAAAAAATCAATCAATCAATCAATCAATATAAAAATCAGGTAGTAGCTTACCTTGTCCGGGTTCCTGGCGGTCCTCTTACCTGATGTGTCCTCGCCGTTCTACGGACATCGTTGGTTCGTTCCACATTATCCACGATAAACAAAATCACTTTTTCCTTCGTCCTACATTGTTGGATCTCTTACTCTTCGCCTTGGCCTGGAGGCTGATAGAATACGTTCAANGGTGTTGGTGCTGATTTTTTTCACGTTCTTCATCCTTCGTTTTCTCCAAAACGCACTCGAGATCGGCGTATACGACGAATGGGAGACGTTCCTTCCTATTGAAATTCTTGAATTCCAGCCATTTATTCGTTTCAGCCGGCAGTGTTATTGCACAATCATTCATTCGCCAACAGTCCACTTCATGCGATTTCAGCTTCTCCTCCGTATAGAAGTAATGAAGGCACCGATCACAAATGNGCCTGGAGGCTGATAGAATACGTTCAACAACTTTACATCCTTCGCACGACATGGCTGTATTATAACTGTTTAACTTGGGGAATATTTTTCAAAATCGGTATGGGAAAATGTAAACATTCTACATCAAAACATAAGTATGATTCGGTGAATGATTTGGGAGTGTGTGTGTGTGCTCGCGCCTATGGATTCCGCGAATTTCAGTGATTGTTAACGCTTGTTCGACTTGTTGACGCTTGTTTGGGTTTGTTTGGGTTTGCATAATGATGATGGTTTGTGGGGGTGTGTGTTTCGGTTTGCCCCCCCCCCCTTCCCGTTGGCAAGTGTCGAAATATTTCTATCATTTTTCGCAAAAGTTCCCAATTTTTTATGGGTAATTTTTGATGGGTTTTATGGGTTTGCGAGGTTGTGCGCCATCATAATGTTCCTTCCCATAAGGTTTTTTACCCATAAAAAATGTAAAAAAAAAAATCCGGCCCGATTATAGGTGAAGCCCCACTACTGGGGTAAATATTTACCCTAAACCAAATTCTATCATGATTTCCGACGATGTTGCTTGTGAAAAACAAAATAATATGCGAGAGATAATATTTTTCTGTATGGGACGACACAAGACCGTCGACTGTTTCTATCTCTGTCCAACGTATGCGCGTATTCCTAAACATCTCGTACGTGACAATACTAACTTACTGGTACTCTTTCGTCAGGATGAAATGAATTTGAAGCATATTTATAATGATCATGTCAATACTGACATGACATATGTGCAATTCAAAGATCTATGTTCGGTTTGCTGGAATGAAAGCAAATATGGATTTGTTGTGATAGACAAGGACAGATCGTTCAATGATGGTCGATACAGGAAGGGTTTTGACTGCTTTATAAAATTACAGTCTCCACCAACATGAGCACAGTTGTTCTGTTAACTCTATGGTGTCAATATGCATAGTGCTAAGCTTAATAAAGATCAAAATGTGTTGCGTCAAATCGCAAGCGCTAGCAATGCGATTCGACGAAAACATAAAATATTAAAAATGGGAAAAATTACAACTGAGAAGGAACTGAGTGAAGTCTTCAAACCAGTGCTGGCACTGTTGCAAAAGCTAGTTGATCAGTCGACAAAGTTGGAAAAAATTAACGAAGAAAAAATGAAACAAGAAGCGGAGGATGAGCCTGACTTGGAAAAGTTCGATTCAACTGCGAAGGTTGAAGGAGATTTTGACAACTCTTTCCTCACCGCAAACGATGTTAATGATGACGACTATCAATTACAAGTATCTGATTCATCATTCGACAAGGATTCATCTGTTATACAAGACGAAACATCCGATCAACAAGTCTCCCCTGCCGAGCCACTAGTCCAGCAGTACCTATGAATGTTTGAAACGAGTAAACAAAAAGAGATAGATGACTTGTTTGGTGTTCGAAAACTTAGAGGAGGTGTTCTAATGATCGGTGACTCACCTGTAACTTTTGAGAACGAGCCCATGACCGTTAAGAATTAGTCTTTTGAACTATCTCCTGGTTGGCTGGAATTGATATTCAAAAATCGCCAAACGGAGAGATCGTAACTGCATCAGATGTGGACAAATATTGTACGATTGTCACCAGCACGTATGCGCATCGGAAGTACTATAAACTCAACGGACCCATTCGCACAACACGCATTAAATACAAAAATATTATTGCCAATATGCCTTTATCACCGAAACAAAAAATTGGAAAATCTTTGCCACGCTATATGATTGCAAAGAAAGATAGAACAATCGATTATGTCCATTGGGATGACCTCAATGAACTTGTCAGTAAATTGCGTCTTCTTCTTGCATCACAAGCTGCTGGTAACACGAGTCATACCAACGAAATTATTTCTATTATTGAAGAGTTGCGTGAAGCGGAAATGATTTATTAGACAGTTCGCAATACTTAGATTCATTTGAACCATGAGCGTTGACGTGTTCGGGCGACAGTTATCAAAGAAAAGTGGAAGCGGTCTTCCAGGAAGCCGCGGTCCTCCCGGTGATGGATTTAAAATTACCGCTGATGGTCAATATGATATGGATAATAGAAGATTGTGCAATGTTGCTGCACCCATCGCGCAAGATGATGCTGTATCTATGAAAGTGATGCAGAGTGCTCTGCAAGAAGAAGCTAGACATATTGCAACGGCACGATTCGCGACAGCTGGCCGTCCGCCCGGCGCGGCGTCCGTCGCTCGACCACGGTCGCGCCAAGCGGCCGATGGTCGAACCACCTCGCGGCCCGAGGACGCGAGTCTAGAAAGTGGGGGAAAATGGGAGATTTGAACAATAAAAGTGGGGAGTGCGCGTGCCTTATTCGGCGACGCATCGAAAAGTGGGGATGAATGTGATTAAGTGAACGAGATGCGCAAGCGCAAAGTCTGTTGAGCGAATGCGAACGAATGGTGAATGAGTGGGAGAAGTGAATCTCCAATTACATTTTAGCGAGCGCCCCACCACAAGAACTCTAAGCGAATCAAACTACGAGTTATTTTTAGATTGGAGAACAAAGGATCCTGACGGTATAAAAGCCGGTGCGGAACAGCACTCGGCACTCACTCTTCTCAAAGAACTCGAGGCAAAACTACAGACAGTCAGCTCTGAGCAAAGAACCTTCTTCACCTCTACACAACAAAAATTCCTTGGTGCATCCGACGACGGAGTAGTTCGGTTACGTTCGACTCCCGCAGCCGGTGTACTTTTCCTAAACCTAAAAATAACCTTCCTTGACACATTCGACGACGGAGTGGTTCGGTTACGTTCAACTCCCGCAGCCGGTGTGCATTCCTAACCTTACTTTGTGCGTTCGACGACGGAGTGGTTCGATTACGTTCAACTCCCGCAGCCGACGCACATTATTCCTTTCTTTCTCAAAAAATTCCATCATTCGTAGAGTTGAAGAGGGTCAATACTATTAAATTCTTAAATAACCAAACACGTCAGAATCCTATACACTAAATTAATCAAGTTTATCCAAATTTCAAAGCGAAATAAGCGTGCACCATCAAAGAAACCTGCACTAATTCAACGATAGCAAGGACGCTTGTAGTACAAAAGTCATAAAATAGTATCAAACAAGCGCGGGGAATAGATTCGAAAAGAATTAAAACAACATTGCGACAAACAAGCGTCTCTCTCAATTTTGATCATAAAAAGCGCAATTTATCACAGACAAACTATTCAAGATAAAAAATAAAATTTAAAATTGTATAGAATCAAAGAGTCTACGTTAATCTCAAAGAATTTATGCAAGAAAAGGCTAAATTCTGATAAATTTCCATAAATTTCCATGTAAGCGGTAAAATTACCGCATAAATTTCCACCAAGGTTTTTATATGAAAATAATTGTATTTCTCATCAGATTCAATCACAACAAACAAAATTCATGCAGAACAAAGGATAAACACATTTATTTGTCAAAAAAAAAAAACGTAAGAATTGAATAAATCATTTTTATTTGTTAAACAATAATCAAAACTCTCGTTTTCTCTTCACGCCTGCTCCTTTCTCTTGAAGCTCGAACCGACGCGTAACGCGAGGCGTCTCCGAGCCAATTTCGTACCGTTACAATATATATGACGTAACCACTTCCCTGCGAGATAATGTGAACGATCATGAAATCATGTTTAAAGGTCTCGAGACACGATTTAAACAAAATTTCAAAAACCAGCATATCAATAGTGAGACGATACAAGATCTCATTACACGCGACTCGCATCTCATTGCTCATCTGGAAGAGAGACTGAGAACAACTGAGAATGTTAATTCCATTGATGAGAGCACCCTGATGATTCATAGCCATGACTCTCGTGTCAAAGACAGCATAAAAGATCTTGAATCTGCAACCGAAGCTCAACAATCATTGATCCTCCGAAATTCTCAAATAATATCCGAACTGAATGATCGACTTGTCGCTTTAGAACATGGAGAAACCAGCGATAGCAGAAGACGCCATCGTGTTGTAATGTGTGGTATAGATGAGACATGGCAGGCTGATCTTCATATGGTAGCGTACACTCAATTCAATAACGGTTACAAGTATGTACTGACAATCATAGATATTTTTTCAAAATATGCTTGGGTCGTGGCAACAAAATCAAAAAGTGGTAAGGACATGACCAATGCTATGAACTCTGTACTGACAAAGGGTCGTGTACCGAAGAAATTGCATGTTGATCGCGGCAAAGAGTTTTATAATAATGAAATGAAAACTCTTCTCCAGTGGCATGGAATCACCATGTACTCAACTTTCAGTGACATGAAAGCATCGATATGCGAGCGTTTGAACCGTACACTCAAGGGTAAAATGCGTTCGATCCGCGTAGAGGAAACAATTTACTCTACGCGGATCGTACAAGTGGGTCGACATTGTAGACAATTTGGCACTAGCTTACAATAATACTAAAAATCGTACGATTGGAATGAAGCCAAATGATGTCACTGTTCAAAATGCCAAAAATCTTTTGTTGCATGTATATGGAAAATTTCAAAGTAATCGAACGAAAAGAATTAAATTTAAAGTTGGAGATAAAGTGCATATCAGCAAATACAAGCACGTTTTCGAAAAAGGTTATACGCCAAATTGGACAACAGAAATATTTACCATTAGTCGAGTCGTTAATACCAAACCTGTGACGTACAAGCCCAAGGATTACCACGATGAACCGATCGAAGGTGGCTTCTATCAGGAGGAACTCAGTGCAGTCAAATATCCGAATGTTCACCTCGTAGAAAAAGTTGTGCGGGAACGTAGAAATAAATTGCTTGTTAAATGGTTAGGTTTCAATGACTCAAAATAGTTGGATTAATAAATCTGATGTGTAATTTTTTTTTACCGATTTTTTCAAGTTCAATAATAGTATGAAATAATAGTATGAAAAAAATGTACCTTTATCATTCTGTAAACCAATCGAGATATATGTAAGATACATTGGTATAAGGTCTTCGAAATAAAACGATGAATGCATAGAAAGACTTTTTATTTCATCATATCCTAGCCGAAAATCCCCCTACGGGGAAAAAAGCCTGGACAAGTCCATTTGTTGGTGACCTCTGTTTCGATTGCAGTTCCCAGAAAAATCTACAGAAAAGTTAGAACCCCTCCCTCTGCCAAAAAATTATATGCCCTGTCAGATGAATGATAAAAAATGTCTCGCCTGAAAAACCTTGACCACTCCCGACTGAAAAAATTGAAACCCTTTACAACCCTCTGCAAAAAAAAATTTGATGCCCTTCCAGAAAAACGATGAAAAATCTTTCGCCTAAAAAACCTTGACCACTCCAAACTGAAAAAATTGAAGACCCTTCGAAGAATACAATGAAGAACAACCCCAAAAAAATCTTGCTGAAAAATTTAAAACACTTTACATAAACACAAAAAATAGTAATAAAATAATTATGTAAAAATTTATCATTTACGTTCAGCACTAAAATTTCTGATATCAATAAGAGGACAAGTTTTCCGTTGAGGTCTGAAAATCGACTAACCATTACATTCCATTAATAACCATTAATAATACAAAATCATTTGTTGGCGAATTATTACCAACTAAGAAAACGAAAATAGTCAATGTTTCATTTACTTACAGGATTAAAATTTGGAATATCGATACTGGGACAAGTGTTCCATACTAACTTACAAAACGAACACAGTCAATGTTTCATTTGCGTACAGGATACAAATTTACCATATCAATACTGGTATTACAAGTGTTTCAATGGTTTTCAATCAGTTTCAACACACACGCTCAACGGCTGACGCCTCACCTGTACACGGGAACATTGAAAATCTTTTGGGTGTTTATACATTGTACCACAGGTTTTAATTTCAGGCCCCCAATACTGCTTGATAAGTAACGATTTGTTAAACGGTCACCACCGTACGTTGAGCGTATGCGCTCAGAGTACTTGTCCGGCCCATAACTTTTTATTCAAATTCCTTATTCTAAAAAAAATCAGAGATCACTTGCACAACCTAGAGCGTTTCTTCCATTTTATGTACTATTGTGTTCAAAGAATCTAGGAAAATGGAGCTAAAAAAAATTTGTTTCGGAGAAGTGACCCCTAAGAAAGTTCGTCACCGGACATTTTACCCCTCAGCAACATTTTTGCGGTATATCAGAGCGTAGTAAATATGTGATATTTGCTGCAATGCTGCAATTGTTCGATATTCCTGCGACAAAGTAAAATTATGTATTTCGAGACGCGGCAGCGTCTTGACGCCAAGTATTAAAAAGAAAAATTTGAATCAACAAGGCAAGTTGCCTTATTGATTCAAAACTTTTTTTGTTACGTTCAAACTTTGAGTGGTCGTCATTGGAAAACGTCAAACATAACTCGATATCACTATATATTGATTCTTTGAACCAGAAAGTGAACTTTCTCAGAGGTGAATTTATTGCCTACAACCTTCATTGAGGCCAAAGTTGTTATGTCCACAACGGGGTGAAGCCGTTTCACCATTTGTATCGTGAAATAAACGTCTCGAAGAAGGACAGCTGAATTATATTTTTTAACAAATTTTAACGGTATGAACCTTTAGCAGTGAATATTACTTGTCGTCTTCCCTCATCTATAATTCGTTCAATTACTGTGTTCATTGTCTCTTGGGGCTGTGCAAAAGTAGTCGATCCACACTGAATTCAAAAAATGCCATGATTCCATTTCTCAAAGCGTCATGAGTGGATTTGGATTCTCCAAAGCGTCATAAGTGAACTAAGTTTTTCCAAAGGTTCATAAATGAACTTAGGTCCAATTGCTGGAAATGATTATCTTGTTTCTTAAATAAGTATCGAAAATTGATGAACCAAAATAACCAAGCCTTTTTCCTAGATATAACTAAAAAAATTAAAGTTAAGCAGGAATTTGCAGAAACCTGTTTATTCCCCTCATTAAAAATAAATTTTTGCTTCCGTGCGCATTCATTGTTTAATTTTCATTACAATAATAAACATTAGGGTGTTTCAAAAAAGATTAATATTTTTTACGTCTGTGAAGTTAGCATCTCAAATGTTAGCATCTCACAAATAAAATCGATATAAAGTGGCATCCAGCATAGTTCTACAGTTCTTGATAAGTTTTAGCAATAGTTCCGTCGATTCAACTATTAATATCGCGTTTTTCAAAAATGAGATGCTAACTTCGCAAACACATCATAGCATCTCATCACATTCCGAACGCCTGACTACACTAAAGTCCGAATTTGTTGAGTTCTATGTTCTCAACAAGTTTCAACAATAGTTCTGGCAATTAAACTGATAAAATTGAATTTTGACAAAATGAGATGCTAACTTCGCAAACACATCGTAGCATCTCATCACATTTCGAACTCCTGACCACGCAAGAGTCCAAATCCGGTGAGTTTTATGTTCCGAATAGTTTTTAACAATAGTTCTGGCGGATAAACTAATCAAATTGCGTTTTAAAAAATGAGGTGCTATCTTCGCAAGCACACGACAGCATCTTATCAAATTTCGAGTGTCAGACTAGCGTAATGGTTCTAGATAATAATCAGCATCACTTGCTATGGAATGGACATAAGTTCGGCATCTGAAACGTTCACATGTTTTTCCATCGAATTTTTTTCCTCAAAAATCCAACAAATACTGAGATGCTAGTCTACTGTCAAGAGTTCTGATTCGGGAATAAATTCAAGATGATGACTAGCATCTCTCGCAATAAATAGTGAAAGAGTTCTGGCCTCTGAAACTTTCTCGTATTTTTCCATCGATTTTTTTTCCTCAAAGATCTGAAAAATTGTGAGATGCTAGCCTTCTGTGGAAAGTTCTGGCTTAGAAAACAGTTCAAGATGATAACCAGCATCGCTCGCAATGCAATGCAAAAGAGTCCTGGTCTCCGGGACTCTCTCGTATTTTTCCATGGATTATTTTTCCTAAAAAATCCAATGAAAAGTGAGATGCTAGCCTTCTGTGGAGAGTTCTGTCTTAGGAAACCGTTCTCGATGATAACCAGAATCGCTCGCAATGCAATGCAGAAGAGTTCTGGCCTCCGGAACTGTCTCGTATTTTTTCGTCGATTTTTTTGCTTAAAAAATCTGATAAAATGTGAGATGCTAGCCTTTTGTGAAGAGGTCTCTCATAGGAAACATGTCTAGATGATAACCAACATCGCTCGCAATGAAATGCAAAAGAGTTCTGGCTTCCGGAACTTTCTCCCATTATTCCATCGATTTTTTTTCTTAAAAATCTGAAAAATTGTGGGATGCTAGCCTTCTGTGGAGAGTTCTCGCTTGGAAAACAGTTCTAGATGATGAAGAGCATCTTTTACTGTGAAATGCAGAAGAGTTCTGGCCTCTGGAACTTTCTCATATTATACCATCAATTTTTTTTCATCAAAATTCTGAAAAATTGTGAGATGCTAGCCTTCTGTAAAGAATTCTGGCTTAGAAAACAGTTCTTCATGATAACCAGAATCGCTCGCAATGGAATGCAGAAGAGTTCTGGCCTCTGAAACTTTCTCGTATTTTTTCATCGATTTATTTTCTGAAAAATCCAATAAAAAGTGAGATGATAGCCTTCTGTGGAGAGTTCTGGATAGTTGGAAAACAGTTCTAGATGATAAAGAGTATCTTTTACTGTGAAATACAAAAGAGTTCTGGCCTCTGGAACTTTCTCATATTATTCTATCGATTTTTTTTTCCGAAAAATCTGAAAAATAATGAGATACTAGCCTTCTGTGAAGAGTTCCGGCTTAGGAAACATGTCTAGATGATGACCGACATCGCTTGCAATGTAATGCAGACAGTTCTGGCCTTTGGAATTTTCTCGTATTTTTCCATCAATTCTTTTGTCTAAAAAATCCAGTAAAAAGTGCTAGCCTTCTGTGGAGAGTTCTGGCTTGGAAAACAGTTCTAGATGATGACGAGCATCTTTCACTGTCAAATAAGAAAGCAGCAGATGACAGAGCCGATAAATGTTCATGATATATAGCAAATACAGAAACAATACATGAAATAGTTGCGTTGCATTGATCAGGGTCATTTGAGCATTCTGGCTGCATCTGTAACGCTCGATCATCATCTTTCGAATCTTTCCTCATATGAGGTTGCAGAGTTCTCGAGTTTTTTTTTTTTTTTTATTGAAGATCTTCGACGGTCATAAATTTTCGTTGTGAGTGCATTACTTATATGCAGTTATCTCCCCGTTGGCACGTGCTCGTTGCAAAGTGATTTTGAAATGTAACAAACGTATACAATTTCACGTAAAATTTTTTTTACTATTCTAATCACCCGATTCAAATATGCCGTACGATAAATTAATATTACGGGAAACTTGGCTCGACGAAAATTTCCGAACCTTGGACGTCGATGGCAAAATTTAGCACCGAGTAATGCGGTATTCAAAAGAGTTGCCAACCGTATGGCATTGCGAGGTTCTCATATTGAGCCACGCCATGTTAACACAATAATCAACGAGGATCACAATGGATTCAAAACATTGGTCGCGCAAGAGTACACAATTAATTCGGCAGAAAAAATTTTCGTGGACACTAGCGCTACAAGTGCAGATGTGACCAATGATTCCAATGTGATTTTGTCGGAGAGTCTGTACTCAAAGAATATAAAATTAGTCGTCTCTGCCGAAAGTTGGTCACTAATTGCCCCTAGAAAAAAAGTCTCCAGCGAAAGGATTTATTGGAAATTAGGAGAAGGGTGGGGTGACGTTATCGCTGAAAAAATATGCCAGCAACGTAAATCAATCGATTGCGTTTTTTCATTTAAAAACAATCTAGTAACTCCATCTGCCACTGCGAAATCGTATGCGACATTTGTTGGTCACTGCGTAGAGTGCCGATCAAAAATAACGGGTTGTGTCAACGAAGCACCAGGCAAAGCGGTTGACGTTATTTTTTCGTGCACTATCGAGAACATTCGGCCAGGTTCTCACACAGGAGAAAAAAAAAGACAACTAAGAGGCAAACGCCGCGAAAAAGTGGCCAATAAGCTAATAGATGAACGGAAGGATGCAGTGACTTTTCAACGAGAGGAGGCAAAACGCATGAAGAAGTTTGGCGGAAAAAATCTTGCAATTGTGCCAAAGGCTGCTACTTTACGAAAGGCCAAAGAACAGCAAATACTCAACTCAAGTTGCTGGGGCTGAAGTCAGCGAATCCTCCACCCAATTTGCTCCATGAATCGAAAAGTGGGAAATTTGCCGGTTCTATTCATAGCATCAGTTTACGGAATTTCTATTGTATATATCGGACGCCAGAGCAGCTGCAAATTTATATTGCGCGATGCCAAAGAAATCCGGATGCCATCCGGATCGACGCGACTGGCGGCGTAGGGAAACGCATGGAGAACCACGACCCAAACATATTTCTGTACCAATGCATGCTAATAACCAAAGAAGACAGTGTACCAGTTTTCAAATGGTTTCCGCTGATCAAACATTCTTCGTTATCGGGCAATTTTTTTTGAAATTTATTTTGACAAGAAGCGCACCCCGACCGCCAATAGTTGTCTCTGATTTAGGGCGGGCTTTGGTAAACGCTGTGGCTGAAGTGTTTGGCAAATGCAACAGTTTGAATGAATATCTGCAAAAATGCTACAATTGTGTTGCTCAAGGTTCTCTGGAAATACTAGCATCATATATGAGGCTTAATGTAAGTCATTTCGTTGCAATGGTTTCTAGATAGAAATGCCTGAGTGGTCCAGTTATTGCAGCACGCAGATTTTTCAATCGTTGCGTTTGCCAAGCATATCAAATGAATGATTTGAAAATGCTGACAGATTTCATTGAATCGATGCTTGCTGTGGCGTTGAGTGATTCAATCGGCTTCACGACAGTGGGCGACGCGGTGCCCGCTGAATTACGGATGCAAGCTCTTAACAACACGATTAAAAGAGTGACTCTGGAAGAGCTGGAAAATGTTACGGGACATTCTGCTAATGTTGAGGACAGTAAAGAAAACGACGAAGAGAATGATGGTATTGATACGGACTGGTACATGTGGGGCAATACGAGGTATTCCAACGCAGAAGACATTAGCAGAAGATCAAAAGAAGGTAACACTTTCAATGCGTGCTCCAATCCGGCGTTTGCTCAACGTGTGAAGAAACAGCTGCTTCCGTTTCTGGAACTCTGGACGACCGTTATGCGACCCCATTTCAGCACGGGTGAAACGATAGCCCCATCATCGTCGGCTGAGTCCGAATTCGCCGACGTGAAGCGTATATTCGCAGGTAGCCTACCGATGCGAATCGATAAGTTCGTTCTTACACACTTGGATTACCTTGATGGCAAAGTAAAGCTAGCCTCTAATGAGCGAGATCTGCCGTCACTCACAACACCAAACCCAAAAGATGATAGCGCTTTACTTCAGACAACCGGATCAAGCATAGAGATTCCCGAGAAATCTGAAATCTTCCCGAACATCAACCAACATAGCGTTAGTGTATATTTCGGAGATGATATTGAGGACAGTTCATTGGCGGAGATGTCGGGAAACTATGAAAAGATCTCATCAAGCCCAGATAATGAGTGCAGTGCTTGGAATTCGGTGGAAAATTGGCGCGGAAAAGCCGGAAAAGAATCCGTGGATCCGTTTACCGAGTCCAAAAAATCTCCGGCCAAAAAAAGAAGAAAACCATCGTCTTTAGACAAGTGCCCGGAATGGGATTACGTAAAAAATGCGAAGGTTTCTGAACGTCCTGGTTTTAAAAATGGCTCGTTCTGCCAGCCGGTGGTCATGGGAGGTCTTCGAATAAATTTGAAAAGAACCTGCGCATTTGACTCGCTGTTCCAACTCATCTTAAACGGGATTGCATTGAACAGTAAAGCACTTGATGAATCGAAAAATAAAACATCCCTGTTAGCTCGGAAAACTCTTACAGACAAACGGAAAATTTCAGCGGCCGATTACAGAGAGCGAGCAGAAATATTATCAAAAACAGGGCTTTTCCCGTTAGAATCATTCACAAGAAAAATAAAACAAATAGACACTGAGTGCAACATAGCTCACCTTGCTCAGTTTATTTTCAATGATTTACCGAGTTACACGACACATGTTGTCTGCCAATGCGGATATACACTGTCGCTCAAAAGTTTGGATACAATATCCAATATTTTTTGCCGCACTAAAAGTTCGATAACTTTTTGAAAAATGAAGATTTTCCAATTTTCCAAACGGCGTTTTGAAGGGGACAAATGAAGCTTCAGTTCGCCCCATTTAAATATTTTTTATGATTTTTTTCCGACCCAGTACGGACTTTGGTTCGTGACTGTTTTTATGCCTTTTTTCGACCATGGCGAATCAGGCGCACAGATAAAAAAAATTCTTCTATTTTTTTTTAATGATGGAGAACTTGAAAGTGAATGTAAAACCTCCATGTTCTTTTTTTGAAAAATTTTTTGCGATTTTTTTTCGAAAAGTTATTAGCATTTCGGCTGGAATCGATAAATTTTAAAAAATTCGCAATAACCTGAGAACAATGGCATTAGAGAGAAAATGTTAGGAATGAAAAAAGTTGTGTATTTTCATTTTGAATAGCATTGAATTTTTTCGGAATTATTTTTTGAATTGTTTTTTTTTTTTAGTTTTTTTTAGCAACTCACGTGTAAATTTTTTTTTTATGATCGATAAAATAATCATATGAGCCACTCACCCCACTTAGATGAGTTTTTCTAAGTGGGGTGAGTGGCTCATATGATTATTTTATCGATCATAAAAAAAATTTTTACACGTGAGTTGCTAAAAAAAACTAAAAAAAAAAAACAATTCAAAAAATAATTCCGAAAAAATTCAATGCTATTCAAAATGAAAATACACAACTTTTTTCATTCCTAACATTTTCTCTCTAATGCCATTGTTCTCAGGTTATTGCGAATTTTTTAAAATTTATCGATTCCAGCCGAAATGCTAATAACTTTTCGAAAAAAAATCGCAAAAAATTTTTTAAAAAAAGAACATGGAGGTTTTACATTCACTTTCAAGTTCTCCATCATTAAAAAAAAATAGAAGAATTTTTTTGAGTTGTGCGCCTGATTCGCCATGGTCGAAAAAAGGCATAAAAACAGTCACGAACCAAAGTCCGTACTGTGTCGGAAAAAAATCATAAAAAATATTTAAATGAAGCGAACTGAAGCTTCATTTGTCCCCTTCAAAACGCCGTTTGGAAAATTGAAAAATCTTTATTTTTCAAAAAGTTATTGAACTTTTAGTGAGGCAAAAAATATTGGATACTGTATCCAAACTTTTGAGCGACAGTGTAGCTTGAAACACCAGACCATTCTTTACAGTATAAATATTGATGTCATTCTGGGTCAAAGTTTCGGTGCCATGCAGCAGGCAATCGATGATGGGGCCCAAACACAGCGGACGTGCCGCATGTGCAAAAAAAAAATGATTCAGGACCTGATCGAATATGGGCCACATATCATTATCGACACGAGCATTATTATTGACGCTGGATACACAAACCGAAATGATAACCTCCATCACACACTTGGATCAATCGCGAAAACTGTAAAGCTATCAAATAAAACATATTCGCTTGCTGGTATTGTGCATTGGTCACAAGGTCACTACATTGCATAGACGGAATCTGGCATGTACTGGCATGAATACAACGATTTGGGACCAACTCGTGATACCATGAGTGCGAAAAAAAAAATCCAACCGCATCTCATGTTGTATACATTGGTCGAAGAAAAATAAGGGAATAAAAAATACAACAAAAAAAAAACTTTAAAACGACGGGAGGAATCTAAAATCAAATGGAATTGAGCAAGAAAACTCAGAAAAAAATTCAACTGAAACAAAATCAAATATAAAGTAGAATGAAGAAAAAAAAACGAAAACGAAAAAAAAAAAATTAAAAACACAAAAACGAAAAAAAAAAATTAAAAATGAATGTTCTGGAAAGAGCGTTCTAAATTTCCCGCTCCGCTACACGCGCTCTCAGCACGGCTCTATAATCGCGAATCTCAACACTAATGGCAGGAGGCTGTCAAGTTGTCAGGTGGCGCTGCCACAATGAGGAATGGGACAACTTGACCAGCGTCCTTCTTGCGCTCGATTTCTTCTTCGTCGATCTCCCGAGGAAGACGACGTGTGTGGGCTCTCGCTCTCGTGCACCTCGCGACACGAGGCTTCTCGTAAGGGCTCTTATAAATTCTCTCTAAGTTATTCGGCACAACTCCCTGTCGATTGTGAAAAAGTGTCCGCGTTTTCACGGCGACGAGATCGCTCTTATTTTCTCCTAGTCAGCTTTAATTGTTTGTGCAATATATTTCTCCAAGCTTTAATTAACATATAAGTTCTCGGTCTGCTCCACTCTCACGTGGCGGACACGTGTTGATGTTACGCACAAAGTTCGAGTGAACGCTCCAAATCTCGGCTCTACTCCTATGTAAGTAGTGAAATAAACCAAAGAAAGGCTACTCTCCAAACCGTCTCGTGTCGCACAATTATTTCGCATGCAAAAATCCCATGCATGACTCCACCTCGCCTTCGATCACATTTTCAGCGGCAACAATCCGGGGCAAAATCCGGAACAACGAAAAAAAAAAATTAAAAAACGAAAAAATTAAATAAAAAAAAACGAAAAAAACAAAAATGGAGCCAAAACTTACCACGTCCCCGTCGTTGGCTCCGGGTAACGCTGAGTGTAAGAAACAGCATGTATTTCGTTACATAAGTTAATTCGAAAACTCATTGCTCGAAACAATGATTCGGTTCTCGCAATAAGTTATAATCATCAGCCACGTTCGAAGACAAAAACTCTTTTGTAGCTTGTGTAAGAAACCTTTAATCATCTCAACATTTATCAGATTTGTGAGAAAAAAAAATCGATGGAAAATATGCGGAAGTTCCAGAGGCAAAAACTCTTCTGCATTTCACAATAAAAGATGCTGGTCATCATCTCGAATCGTTTTCTAAGCCGAAACTCTCAACAGGAGGCTAGCATTTCACTACTCATTGCATTTTTGAGGTAAAAAAAATCGACGCAAAAATACGAGAAAGTTCCAGAAGCCAGATCTCTTTGGCATTTCATGGTAAAAGATGCTGGTAATAATCTTGAATCGATTTCTAAGCCAAAACTCTCAACAGAAGCCTAGCATCTCACCATTTAATGGATTTCTGAGGGAAAACAGTTATTATAACATATTGAAGAATATTAAAAGCCAGAACTCTTTTCCATTTAACAACAAAAGTGGCGAGTCATCATCTAGAACAGTTTTCTGAGCCAGAACTCTTAACAAAAGGCTAGCATCTCACTATTCATTGCATTTTTGAGGTGAAAAAATGAATGGGAAAATACGGAAAAACTCCGAAGATCACAACTCTTTTGCATTGCAATGTGAGAGATGCTGGTTATGATCTGAAAATGTTTCCTAAGCCAGAACTCTTCACAGAAGGCTAGCATCTCAATTTTAATTGGATTTTCTGAGGAAAAAAATCGACAAATACGTGAAACTTTCAGAGGCCAGAAATCCTTAGCATTGCATTGCGAGCGATGCTGGTTGTCATCTAGAACTATTTTCTAAGCCAGAATTCTTTACAGAAGGCTAGCATCTCACAATTTTTCAGAATTTTGATGAAAAAAAATTGATGGTATAATATGAGAAAGTTCCAAAGGCCAGAACTCTTCTGCATTTCACAGTGGAAGATGCTCTTCATCATCTAGAACTGTTCTCTAAGCCAGAACTCTCCACAGAAGGCTAGTATCTCACTTTTTACTGGATTTTTTAGACAAAAAAATTGATGGAAAAATACGAGAAAATTCCAGAGGCCAGAACTATTTTGCATTACATTGCGAGCGATGTCGGTCATCATCTAGACATGTTTCCTAAGCCAGAACTCTTCACAGAAGGCTAGCATCTCATTATTTTTCAGATTTTTCAGGGAAAAAAATCAATGGAATAATATGAGAAAGTTCCAGAGGCCAGAACTCTTTTGTATTTCACAGTAAAAGATACTCTTCATCATCTAGAACTGTTTTCCAAGCCAGAAGTCTCCACAGTAGGCGAGCATCTGACTTTTTATTCGATTTTTCAGACAAAAAATCGATGAAAAAATACGAGAAAGTTTCAGAGGCCAGAACTCTTCTGCATTCCATTGCGAGCGATTCTGGTTATCATGAAGAACTGTTTTCTAAGCCAGAATTCTTTACAGAAGGCTAGCATCTCACAATTTTTCAGAATTTTGATGAAAAAAAATTGATGGTATAATATGAGAAAGTTCCAGAGGCCAGAACTCTTCTGCATTTCACAGTAAAAGATGCTCTTCATCATCTAGAACTGTTTTCCAAGCGAGAACTCTCCACAGAAGGCTAGCATCCCACAATTTTTCAGATTTTTAAGAAAAAAGATCGATGGAATAATGGGAGAAAGTTCCGGAAGCCAGAACTCTTTTGCATTTCATTGCGAGCGATGTTGGTTATCATCTAGACATGTTTCCTATGAGAGACCTCTTCACAAAAGGCTAGCATCTCACATTTTATCAGATTTTTTA
>JBAJMU010000010.1:142929-155176 GCA_037952995.1 Hyposoter didymator | reverse complement strand
TCCTAACGTCATCATCAAGGTCAGAACCCCCCTCTCACGCCCTCCTCCCCCTCGTTAGACGTGTCATCAAAATGATGACGTCATCATCGAACTTTCGAGAACGTTCTGGAACGTTCGAGAATGTTCTAGAAGGTTCGGGAAGGTTCTGNTGGAAGGGGGTTCGTGTCTCGACCGAAGGGGTCGGTAAGTGTCGGTGGTAGGAATCTGTATCCAGAACCCGCCTAACCTACCTACTCGTATCACCTTCCTTCCAACCAGAAATAAATTCGTAAATACAGCGTTTTTTTTTGGGTCGTTACAGTGATGTTACCCTTTCAATATGATCGCGCACGTCCTTCGATTAAACGTGGGATCGTATATTTAATATTGATTTTTGCACCGGTTCAATATCGCGGATAATTTTGGAGGAAAAGGAAATCTGGGGAGCGTCGAAGAAAAAGAGAGAACACTGGAATCCTTTGCGTTTTGATGAAAATAATGTTTATTAAAGGTCGACGTGGATCATACGGTCGACTAATCCGCGGGTTACGCGCGATTTTAATAGACGTGCAACTTGGCGTTGGCGCAAGTTGCGTAGAAGGAAAATAATTTCGTATTGGAGACGAAAAGACGAGATCGCGTCGCGTGGTATACTTTGCTTATCGATGCTCGAAGGATTACTAAAATAACGATAAGAACGCGCGTATTACCGAGTCCGAGGATTGCGAGGGCCGAAGGGGAATTTGGCAGTACGAAATCGCGCTTGTTTTTGCGTACGTACGTTATAATCCTTCGCGAAGAGACCAGGCTACAACCGGGCATAGTAATGTCACGTCCGGGGGTTTATTTGAATTGGGTGATTTTACCCCGTGACAGATAACTGCCACTTGGTTTCAAATGGCAGACTTCATTGTCTCTAATTTAGCCCGGAGTGTGCCGGACAGGGATTAGAGGAAGGAAATATCGCGCGTGGAGGTTGATAAAACACTTGGTGGATTATTTATAACAATAAAAGATAGTTATTTTATAAAAAAAAAGGAAGACGAGTTGGAAATTTCACAATTGTTTTACAATTCGTTGGTTTTCGGTTGTGCACTTCGGTNTTACGATTGATCAGTGTATATTCTTTGCTCGTTGAAAAAAATGTATCGATTCACTGAAAACATCGTTCATGATTCCAACAATGATGCTTTGTCGATAAAAAACACTATTGATGATAAAAATTTCAGCCGGATTCTTATTTTTTTATTTTTGTGAAATTTTTTTTTTTACTCAAAAAATTGGTTGTCTCAATTTATCGTGCGATCATCATGAATATTTTGTGACGGACAATCAGAGCTCTGAATATTTTGCTAAATAAAAAAAAATTTACGTTTTTCGGGGGGGTGTTCCGCTTTGCCCGGGTGTTCCGCTTTGCCCGGCTTTCCCCTAATTATATGGACGCGGGTTGGTGGGAACCTCGCGTTCGACTCGTCAGAGAAGCTGACGAAGAAAAGTTTCGAATTTACGCGATTAATCTCCATCGATGTGAATTCTCATAGCGGAACGGAAATCTAGGTTTAAATTTTATTTCCACTGGACGTTTAGTTACCGAGGTTAAACGTACACCGCGCCAGTGAAGCTGGCGTGCATAATTGTCATAATGTCGACTCTTTCGAAGTCGGGTTCACGTGTTCGAGTTTACTGGTCACTTGTCCGCAGGTGGAAACTATCCGCAAGTGGAACATCTTCACGGGGTACTAAATTGATGAAGAACTCAGAGAAAACCCAGGAGAATCCGATCTCTTGGTCCTCCGCGATGAGGCTGGCAATAGCTTTGAAACCCGGTGTCTCGTGACGTTGCTTTTCGATTTCTATTCCCTAAATTCCACGAAGTGCAGCCTACCTGCTCACCAGATAAACGAGCTAATTCCGAGGTCAGAAACAATGCGCAGTGCAGGTACTTTGCCCGGAATTAATTTCCTACCGCGAACTCAGGGAGATCGGTGAAGTCCGACTTAACAATTCGTTATAAGTCCATCCTTAATAAATTCGTTGACTCGTAGAGAGTAAAGTTTGATTTTAATTTTGTGAGTAAAGAATGGCCACGAGCTCTGGTCGCGAGCCCTTAGAGGAACACGAGGCAAGGAGAAATTCCCCTTACTCGTTACCCATAGTGAAGACCGGTGGGGTATTGGTCGAGTGGGGTGACTACTGGATTCAAGATTCGAACTTGATTTCATTCTCCCCCGCCACGTGGTCAAATTGTTGTAATTATTGGTCAAATTCGGTGTGGTGAACTCTACGCGAGTATCAGGAGTCCTGGACTTGCTAAGAACTCTTTCGTCACTTTTGACAGGCGTGACAATTGGGATGGTCCGTAGGGCTGTCTCGCGCGCGGCTGATCGTCGTGACGTCACAAGGAGGTGTGATAAGGCTCGTGTAATGAGGTGAGTCTTCTTATCAATAGCCGAAATGGCGCCACTCTTCTCACAAGAATGTGAGGGACACCGAACACTCGTCGCCCATGTTGACGGTACGGGTAGTTCCGTTACACTACGTCTATCATTAATCTATGAACATGTAAAAAATTCATTGCCAATCGTCATATTATCTCAATGAAATTTTTTTTTTTTTTATTTTTTTATTTATGTTCTCGCGCCTCTTCGTCCTTGCGGGTTTTTCAGAAGGAGGCGCTCCCCCATCCTGTCTATCATCCCTTCCGCCTTCTTCTGTGACCCTGGGAGCCTGGTCCGGGTCAGTAACCAGCCACCCAGGGCCCTATCCACGGCCGCAGCCGACTTCCTCATCTGTAGCGCATTCGCCATGGCACGCACGTTCGTACGCGCCACGGGCCCCGGAAAACTGCGGAAAACCTGGGCCACTACAGTCGGTCCCGTGCTCGCCTCGCGGCGTCGGAGCTACGTCACATCTTGACAGGAGAACGCAAACACAGACGACAGCTATACACACGCGACACACACCAGTACCTGTACCTGTGTATGCCGCGTATGTACGTCTGGAGCTCGTCACGCCCGTGTTTATTTTTCTCCTGACAAGATTACGACACCGGGAATCGAACCCGGGACCTCCCGAGACTCTGGTTAAGAGGCTAGCACGCTAGCCGCTACACCAAAGCCCCGGTTTATCTCAATGAAAATGAAAAAATTGTTACACATAATTATTTGACGTGTTCAATTTTTTTGTACGTTGAATTTGGTTGATAAATCATAGGTATTAAAACGAGAACGTTTACCGTGTTCACAGTGTGAAAAGCAATGGAAAAAAACTGAAATTATATCTGTTGCGGAGTAGTTTCTAGAACAGAGGCCTGCACTGTTAAAATACCTGCATGAATTGTGTCAACATAACTGACGCGTTCACCAACTATCGAATTGCAACGTTCTGATAAATGAAACACGATGCTCAAGATGCAAGGTGCTCAAAATGCACGTTGTTCAATCGAACATCGAATCGAATCGATGGATTTTAACAAAGAGATGTATTAAAATTCGTACAAGAAAGAGAGAAAATGCTGCAATTTGAAATTTGCAAATGGCTTCCTCATAAGATGGTCAAGATGCACGGTGCTCAAGATGCACGGTGCCCGAGACGCACGGTGCTCAAGATGCACGGTGCTCAAGACGCACGGTGCTCAAGATGCACGGTGCTCAAGATGCAAGATGCTCAAGATGCACGATGTTCAAGGCTTTCTCTATGAGGTGCTATATTTTTAATTTTGGCTCTCTCATAAAGTAAGCTTTCAGCTTTGTTCTAAAAGCTTAAGGAAGCAATTTGCTACTTTTAATTTTCTTAAAAAATTTAAACTGATCGATCGACTTTTAACTTTTTAAAATTTAAAGAACCTATATCGCCTCGATTTTTTATAAATCTGTATTTATAACTCAATTTTGGAAAGGATCACCGAAAGGAAAGATTCACCGAATGTAAACCTTGAATAAAAAGTACATCTAGTGGTGTAAAGGCGGTATTTCTGCGTATTATATTCAAAATTGTATTCAATGGCCGGTCATTAAACCATGAATCTGTTTCTAAAACGTTTTCCTCTACGGTTTGCGGTTCTCTTGATGCGTATACTTCATTCGTTGTTTCACTTTTGTAGGGTCTTTTTTCACGAAAAGTTGTCATTATCGACGTATTTTGATCATTAATATCATCGTTGATTATTGAACACTCTTCATCATTATTTTCGATTCCTTCGAAAATGCCATTTGGATTATATAATTTATCTAAACTATCTTCTATAGTGGTTCGATATTCTTTGTCTGAATGATCTTCTGAAAGAATTTCGCAATTAATGACACTTGTTGCTGTGTCATTCACCATATTTAATCCCATAAATACAGGTTTATGATCTGAGAAATATGTTTCATAAACTCAAGCAGTATAGTTTAACATTACATTTGATACGAATATGATATCTATTTGCGTATTCATATTTGTGGTCTATATTTTAAGCGGAATTGCTCGTTCAAAATGTAAGTTGTTCAAACGTTTTTTTCTAAAAATCCCCCTTCATTGTAAGAATCATAAATAAAATCACGTATGATAATCTTTTTCTTCCCGATACTCCTTTCAAAATGTTGTCCAATTCGTGTGTAAACACAGTTCTATTTACTGATGGAGATTTATAGCCCGTAATAATTTCTACATCATTTGCATGAACGTGGATCAAGTCAATATGGTGATGCTGTCCATTTATAGTTCCATCTTTTTTTATATGACCATAAATTGATGCGTGCAATTCTTTTCTGATAAAACACATAATTCCTTTTGCTGAACGGTTAGTGTAATCATCAAAACGAAAAATTATTACAAATTCATCAATAATCAAATTATCGGTTGAGACCGTTTGTGATTCTGAAAAAATCAACAAGACTGCTTGCTGATACCATCTATCGCAGGCGATATTAATTATATTTTTTTTCAATGATCTTACGTTCTGATAGATCATTTTCAATCTATCCCCGTTTATAACTTTTGTATATGCTAATTTCAAATAGCTTTCACTTTTTAAACGTTTCATTTTGTTCGGGATTCCGCCTCGCCATACAAGCGACGCGAGCTTCCCGATCGTCGCTCGTCGCGGCAGCACCTCGTGAGCGATCTCGCCTAGCCTCAGCGCGCATGCGCGGCCGGACTCGTGCCGGCCGGCGTGCGAGATCGGCCATGATAATTCTTTCTATTCGTCTGTGACCGCGATCAGTATCATCACGCAGTGATTGTGTCTCTGATTTTCGCCTTTGTTCTAACCGCCGGTTCTCCCGCTCCGCTTTTCTTCAGTTAATGCACCGCTAACGCATTTTCTGTAGATTCACCCGCACAATTGGCGCACCGGGCGCAATCGTCCCGCATTGTATACATCGCATCTTTCGTAATTATTAAGCGCACCTCGTGGTCCGGGCCAAGGCCACTTGCGTCATCAAAGTTCCACATTCGCGGCCATCTAATTGCGTCGTGATCCTCGCCGCGAGATTCGTGTCCACGTGCGAAATCCTTCGCCGTCTACATCGCTTTCGTATAACCGCTTTGTTCACCACGCTTCTTGCAACCGCTTGTTCACCCGCTTATCATTTGTGCGTATCATCTGTAAAATATCACTCGCAAACCCTGCTGTAAAATATCATTATCATTGTACATACTTTCGCTATTAATAAACTCGACAAGCGGATCTCGCGCTAATATCTCGTGTGTTAAAACAAAGTTCTTTCGACCGTATGCACGATCCCTTCCATCCTGGCATTTTGAACCCGCAATCCGCACCACATTTCTAACTCCAATGGATTTTCTAAAGATGGTTTTTTTGGTGGTCCGAAAGTACCGAGAATGTACAATCCTGACAATTCAGTCACTTTACTGAAAGCTACATAAAGTATTGAACTTGTCATGTGTGAATTATTTCTCAGATCTATACAAACTTTTTCATACGTTTGACCTTGACTTTTATGAACTGTTAAAGCTTCAGCAGGTGTTATTGAAAATTGTTGTCTGACAGGTTGGTATCCCATTCTTGCATTTGTGTTTAATACCAGAGGAACTAGTGATATCGGAATCAAATGCATTTCGATTGAATTTTCACTCATATGCTTAAGAAAGGGTCTGCGTTGTTTAATACCAATATTATCATTGTTAAAGTCAAGCCATATTTTTATTGGTTCTTCTGTTCCAGGTCGAAACGTGATGTGTTTCAAATTACCACAAGCACCATTAACTAGGCCATCTGTCACATCTATATTATTAGTGATGATATAATTGATTCCGATCTTCAAAGTAATTTTGTAAGACAAACCACCACATTCAGTTCTTTTTTTATTTTTCAATGATGTAAGTAACTTATTCCTTGTTTTGCTACTTACTTTTCCCAAAATTGAATCTTTTGCTTTTGATGTACAAGCCATGCCATATTTTAAATCAATTCTCAACTTGTTGTATCTATCAACTGCACAATTGTCATAGTACATTCTTATTGTGTTGCTCGGTACATCTTTTTCAATTGTTTCCCTTGATCTAATTAGTGTAATGTCGCTTTCAGACATTGTTCCTCTTGCAAGGTTGTTGAGAGCGTCTATGAAACTTTTGTCTTCTTTTTGTCTCATTACTTCCGTTAACTCAAAAAATTTGAATTCTTCCCACAAAACGTTCCCCGAAAAGATACTTAAAATTGAAGATTTTGGTGCGAGGTAGATCGGAATATCCATAACGGGTGTTAGTTCATAAAGGTCACCGACTACAAGGACAGACACTCCACCAAAAATTCTAACACGTTCCATTATTTGCCTCAATCTTGTATCGATACGGCTGAACATAGTACTATCTACCATTGATATTTCGTCAACAATTAATAATTTCAATTCAAATAAATGTTCTCTAATCGTATTTGCCACATCAGCTTATAGTTCGGGCATCTGCCCACCGTATTGTGTTATTGGTAAAGCAAAAGCAGTGTGCAATGTAACGCCTCCTATAAAAAAAGCTGCTTTTCCTGAAGGTGCACATAATAATCTTTTAATTGAACTGTTTTTTTCACTGGGTACTTCATCGAAGTAATTCATGAGTAATTGATAAACACTGTTTATTACTCTGCTTTTTCCAACACCAGCTGATCCACTCATGTACAATTGAATTGGCAAATTTCCAGTTTTAGAACAATTTAAAATATGCATCACGATTTCTCTTTGTGTACCGTTCACGGAGTGAGTCTATCATTTCGTCTTTTGTTATCTTTGGTGGACTACTTATTTTTCTTTCATTATTCTTCGAGTAATCTTCTATCCCGCTTTGTCCGAATATGTCTGTTTACTGATCTTTCGTAATTTTACTATTCATAAATGATTCCACTTCTTCATCTTCGATATCTTGTTGGTCATGTTGGGCTTTAGCTAATGCATTATCAATTTCTGCGTCACCTATTAAAGAAAAATTTTGCCGATTTTCTTCAATTGTACGAATATTTTCTTGATAAAGAATTTCACAGTCTTGAGTCTCTACATCTACCATTTCATTTTCAAATGGGAAAAAGAGTAGAATTTGTTCTCTAAAATAGTTACATTGGTCTTCCGCTAATTTATAACGACGAAATCTGATTATTTTATATTTTTCTCTCTCTTTCTAATTTCGCTTTCTTTATCATATTCGTCATCATTTTCGGTTGTAAGTTTATTTATTTTTAATACTTGGCGTCGAGCCGCTACCGCGTCTCTTGATAATTTTTAATTTCGTAATTTGCCGCAAAATCAGCAAGACAAACATCGTTAAGTTCATCACTCCGATTTTCATATTTTTCAATAACATTTTTGTAGTATACATCTGTAGAATCGTCATTCATGCTTTTTCAACCTTTCAAAATTTTCAACATTCGGACGCGTTCTTTTTGAGAAGCAGTATTGATATAAACAACAGCCCTGCTACATATTGTCTGCGGTAACCCAAGATCGAGATAAACCACTTCTTGCACAGACAGCGTATTACCGTTTATAAAAACGTTGGCAATATTTCTAAATTTTGGTCGTATACTCGAATTTCCATTTTTAACGTCTTTCGCTGCTTCTCGCAGCGGTCGCGATAATCCTGCATCTACTTTGGTTACATAATTGATCATGTATGAAGCACAACTATATGGATCTAAAACAAA
Source organism: Hyposoter didymator (assembly GCA_037952995.1). Classification (NCBI taxonomy): domain Eukaryota; kingdom Metazoa; phylum Arthropoda; class Insecta; order Hymenoptera; family Ichneumonidae; genus Hyposoter; species Hyposoter didymator. Next base: position 147,066 of record JBAJMU010000010.1, on the reverse strand, counting down.
TTAGATATCCGTATTCGACTCGAGAAGAGTTAAAATTGTTTCATTGTATGCATTAATGGCCACTTCGTTACTTTGTCTTTTTAGGAATATTTTGGTTCTTATAATGTACTTCTAATGGTACGAATGTAATCGGATTCTGTCATCCCTAAGTTTATCAATACATCTTCAAAAGATACAAGTTTTTTTGTACGAAAAAACTCAAGCATAAGATCTTTAATTTGTTCGATATTCATTTTATCATCTTTAGTACGTTCATTTTCTTCTAACGGTTTGAGAATCATTGTCTCTCTCAGCACAAAGTGTGGAACGTTGAATCGACACGAAACTTTATTTTTTCTTCCTTTGTAACATGTTGGCTTGTGTTTATGCATTTGTAATCGACGAATGGATTTTTATGATCGTATGCACATGTAATATGTTCATCTATCCATTTTATCAACTGCTTATTCGAATCCTTGCATTCTTCGTCATAAACTGGAGGATCTTTGCAGTACACAAAATTGTGCGTGTGGACTGAACCTCTTGCTTGAAATTCTCTTCTTTGAAGTGAAGCGACAATATAGTTGTCTCCGAATGGACCATGTCTGTTCTCTAGTATGGAAATTATTTGTTTAAATCTTTCTTCTATGTATCTGACATATGTAACAGGGTCTTCTCGTATCAACTTATTTTTCTCGCACATGTCCAAATTGATCGCTTCAAATGTGGTAACGGTTCGATTGTATCTTATTTGAAACAAAATTTTTAATAAATCTGAATTTTTATGCTCTGATGCAGAAAGCGGAATAAAAAATGTAGGAATTCCGCATTGCCTAATCATACCAAGTAAATGCTTTATTTTTATCTTCCCAATATGATGGTGACGATCTAACCTGTCTTAGAAATCTGAAACCATCGTCGTGACGAATAGAATCATTTAAAAAATTAGCGTCTCTAATTTGCTCTACTGTCAAATTCTCATTTTTATTTACTCGTCTTAAGCAAATATTCATATTTGACATTACTGATTTTTCCAACTTTTGTTTGGCCATAAATAGTAATCGTGTTGGTCCACACGATCTTCTATCTTTGTTTCTAGATTCGAATTTAATTCGTTCCGAATATGTCAACTTATTATTTTTATGGAAGATTTCACCACCAAAAATTTTTGGAAAGCACAGTTCTATCAAGTGCCAAGGAACAGGTGTGTTGTTCTGTCCAGGAGCGATTATTTGAGCATTTTCAGATATCTCTTTGTTCCTATCGATTATAAGGACTTCGTCAATGGGTTCGAAAGAAAGCGACTCTTCAGAATCTGATTTGTCGTTATCTTTTTCGTCTCCTGAAGCATTGAACAGTTCTGTATAGTTATCAAACTTATCAGTGTCATCGACGACAAAGTCTAATTCTTCATTCAAATTTTTTTCATATTGATTGAAAAAATTATTGTTAATGCTCACATTGTATTTCACATACAACGGTGTATGTCGTAGATGTTCCAAAGCTACAAAAATTTTAGCTGGTTTCATTGTTTCGTACAAATTATCAGACTTGTGTTCCATATGCCGCTTAAGTTTTATTTGTATAGTCGACAATTCATCGAAAGTGCGTGGTAACACACTTATCATTTCGTTGATTTCTACCAGAATGTTAATTATACTTCCTTTCAATGATAATTGCGGATTCATGGCGTGTGGTTGCAATGCTTTTATTTGCATAAATAAAATATATGGCGATACCATACGCTCTTCAACGTTGATCAAGTTTGTTACTATTTCTAGCACATTTGGGAATTTTAAATCAGCATTTGATGCTTGTTTTTGCTAGGATCTGGTGTTGGTGGTAGGATAATAATAAGAGCGGGCGCGTAAAATAATAGTTGGTAAATTTATTGCGAGGTTACAAAAATTGTTGTCAAGCGGTGAATTCCCGATGCCCGCCCGATGAATAACGTTGCGAAGACCCGGTGCTCGAGCCACACATGGCTCCCCGAGGTGAGATAATAGAGCCCGAAACGTCCCGAGATGTGAACGAATGCCGAACGAAGGGAAAATATCCAGAACAGTCGATTTTGCGAGATTTCCCGAGGATCGAGGTTGTAAGTCTCGAATTACCCGAAGGCGCGAATAGCCCGCTAGACCCGTGCGTTACGTCGACCTCGTGGTCGACGAGGACCGTAGATCGTGCTCGGTGCGTTCGACCCGCGTTTCCCGCAATCTGCCGTTATCGTGGCGATCCCGAATTAATTAGAGAAAATATTCCCGTGGCTGGTGAGAGCGCATCCCGAAAAGAAGTAATTAGGCGTGATTTCCCAAAACCCGCTCAACTCGAGGTTGTAAGGCTCGAGTTGAGCCAACATGGCGAAGAACCGAGTATAGAAAGATAAGGACCCGAGAATAAATTGCCCGCGTGTTTGCGCTCCCACCGGAGATCTAAGACTGAGGTGTCAATCACGGCAATCGATGAATATCGATTACGCGCATGACCGTTATCCCCAAATTTGAGAATAATTGCCCGAATTGTAGCGACGCCCGTGGCAGAGCGCGATTATTAGCCTAAAGGACCTCGCGCTGCCTGTCGATCCCGTGTGTCGCCCGTCCTGTGGCGACATTAGCGGCAGAGCGCGAACACTGACTCCAAATGCTCGCGTTACCAATGAAAACTATGCTCAATCCCGAACAATGCTGTTTTTGGAACGTCTCCCAACATAATGAATTTTTTACATGTCTTACAGACAAATTCTGATGAATTGTTCACGATTTTATTCATGGATTTATTTATATCCATTTTTGAACCACTGAACTGGTTTCGTATTTTGCCGTTACTAAAACGTTCCACCGATTTTAAGAAAAATAAATTGTCACAACACACACATACTATGTCAGGTCCCTGTTCTCTATTATTTAGAAATTCGATTATCAATTTATTCTTCTCGTACTCAGTATCATCAGTTGCATTGTTTACCATTTTGTGTACCAGATTTTTGTAATTTTCTCGAAATTTGAAAAATTCGTCTAGCCTCAATGATCTCTTACGTTCTCTGTCACGTTTTCTTCCATCGATTATGAAATCTTGATCTTTTCGCTTTGTTTTTTCAGAACCATATTAATTTTATATTCTGAAGATTTGTATTCTGGATTATTGCGTATTATATTGTTTCGATAAATATTATTGTTATTTTCAGTAATGCAATAATTTAAATTTTTTCTTGTTACTTGCATTCTTTTTACATTTGCTTTTTGTTCCAATTCTCTGTACAACGGTTCTTCTCGTATTTGTTTTATTCGTTTTCGATTCCTCTCGTATTCAACTTCCATGTACAAACGATCTTCACGTGTTTCTATCATTCTTTCTACATTTTTGTCTCTTTCTGTTTCTCTGTAAGAAGGATCTTGACGTGTTTTTGTCATTCTTTGTACATTTTCTTCTCTTTCCATTTCTTTGTAAGAAGTTTCTTGACGTGTTTTTGTCATTCTTTGTACATTTCTATCTCTTTCAGTTTCTCTGTAAGAAGTATCCGTGGAAAAATACTCTCAAAAAGTAAAAAAAGAAAGCCAACTAATAAAAAATCGCAACCTCAGTGTTCAGTGTCTACAAGGTTCGCGCCCGGGCCATTGCGATTTCAGTCGCTAGCGCGCTCGACCGACTCGCGTCAACAGCGATGCCAAATCTCCGCGAGCGAGGAGGCGAGCGTGCAATGTACACGAAAGGCAGTCTGACGCGATCGCCCGTCGAGCGACGACAGACTATAAGGCGAGCGGGCCCAAGGCCCTCTCACATACGACTCTCCCGAAAGGAGATAAAATACGGATCGGGTGAACGGTCGTATGGTTCCAGATTCTCCGGACACGGGTGAACGGCCATACGATCCTCGATTCTCCGATCAATTAACAATACAAAATCGCAATGGCACGGACCGAACCGGGCCAATAAGAATACGAAAAACGCAATCAATTTAATCGTCGTGGGTTTTTATGCCGCAAGGCTTTTCCCACCAGAGCCAATAAATAACGCAAATTTGTCGGCTCAAACGCGAGTTCAATTTATTTCACAAAAACAAAACCTCAACCTTTATCCTTCAAACCGAAGAAAAACGGAAATGAAAATAAACGAAAAATTACGAGGCGACTTTAAAAATAAAGGAGCTTCGACTATACA
>JBAJMU010000010.1:105675-140187 GCA_037952995.1 Hyposoter didymator | reverse complement strand
GGCGCGCGAAGAGTGGGGATACCGCGTTCAGCGGAGCGCGTGACGTCACAGCTCGAAAATGTCCACCAGGCACGTAAGGGCGTATGTCCAAGCGCCTGCGCACGAAACTTACGCCCTTCTGACTGTGAGATCAGAAAGCGTCCCGGATCGCGCGACCAAAATCTTCAATATCAGATTTCTCTCGATTGGCTGAACGGATTCTGTTCTACCAAGGACCAATCGAAAGATAAAAAAGCAAAGAAAATTCAAATCCAATATGAAATTTTTTGATCGCGCCGTTTTTCCGGAAAAACGATTCAAACTTTCTGTGACGTCACAAAACCCCTATTTTACTGTATATAAGAGTGCGGCCGGCTCGCGCTACGCTTTTTTTTAATACTTGGCGTCGAGCCGCTGCCACGTCTCTTGATTACGACGAGTTTCCGTCATTCTTTGTACATTTCTGTCCCTTTCATTTTCTCTGTAAAAATGATCTTGACGTGTTTCCCTCATTCTTTGTATATTCGTTTGATTTTGTTGTCTTCGGTACATAGGATTGTTTCGCATGTTTCTTGACCTTTCAATATTCTTTCTATTTTCTTCTTCCCTGTATACCTTGTTATTTCTCATTTTTGCCATTTTCTGGCTGTCCTGCTTACGGATTTCATCAATTTTTTTTTTATATCTGTATCCATCTCATCTTCATCAGATGCAGAATGATAACATTTTAATGTTTTTTTTTTTTTAATACTCTTTCGTTTGTTCACTCGTTCTTTTTCTTTATATATTTTGCCAGATCTTAATTTACGTTTCTCATTTTTATCCGAATTCTTTCTCATAATAGTACTTTTACGCTTTAATTTTGGCATTTTGATGAATTCAACAACAAAATCGAAATTGAAATTTATACCATAGAAGTCCAGTGTATAGATTCCAACGATGTATTCCGACTCTATTATTGTGATAACCTGTGGTAAAAATGCAATGCATAGTTACAATGCTATATTCATGGTAAACAAAATTAAGTGATCAAAATCAATGCATAGTGAGCAACTATGTTATCGTCGATGTCATAGTTGACGAAAACAACAAAAACGACTATCTAATCGAGGAAAACTGCGGAGGCGTCGACGTCGTTGATAATAATCATAAATACATTGATATCGTTGATAAAATGATCGATCAGTTGACCTCTAAGACGGAAACCATAGAGTCGTTGACGATGGCAACGGAAACCATTTTGTCGTTGACGTCATGGTTGCTGAAAACTACAAAGACGTCTACGTTATTGACAAAAACTACGAAAACGTCGACGTCGTTGACAAGAACCATAAATACGTTGATGTCGCTGAAGAAAATAATCGATCAGTTAACCTTTACGACGGAATTCATGGAGTCGTCGACGATGGCAACGAAAACCATGTTGTCATCGACGTCGCAGTTGACGAAAACTACGAAGACATCAATGTAATTGACAAAAACTACGAAGACGTCAATGTAATTAGCAAAAACTACGAAGACGTCAATGTAATTTAAAAAAACTACGAAGAAGTCGACGTCGTTGACAAGAACCATAAACACGTTGATGTCGCTGAAGAAAATAATCGATCAGTTAACCTTTTCGACGGAAATCATGTTGTCGTTGACGTTGTGGTTGACGAAAATTACAAAGCCGTCTATGTAAATAAAGCGAAACATGTCGTACCCGCATTCGAAGTGCAAAAATATTTATGAACTTTATCAATGTAGAACTCGATAGTCCAAAATATATATTGTTGTGCCCTGAGCGCAACCAAATTCCTAAGAATGGATAAAAATCATACATTGATCGTCAGCACTCAGTTTATCGACCTTTCGAGCACAAGTCACGTTAAAAGTGCATTTCTCATCAAAACCTCGCTCGAAGTCCGAGCGAGGCCACACCAAAATGCTGACGATCATATTTTGCAATCGACCGTCCCGATCCAGCTGTATTCTGGGCAATGACCTCAAGACATCGGACGATCGATTGCCCACCACCAATAATTACCACCTCCACTAATAAACGACAAACCCCTAAGTTAATAAAAGGGAAAGCAACATTTGAACGCACCAGTCTGCGATCCGACACTTAGAGGATCAGTCTGCGATCCGACACTTAGAGGATCAGAATTCATAATAGTCATTGGTCTCGAGGCAACTATCTCGATTGTAATAAACTATCCTACAATAAACCTATTAGTTAAGACCGACAGTATTGAGTTGGAGATTTACTCAACCTTGGCAATATCCCGAACTATTCGTCCTTGCAAACTCGCCCCCACGTGACGATTTGCACGGGCACAACAATATTTTTTTTCCAATCCAAATCCGTAAAATTTTTGCTGTCAATTTTTCAGCGATCTTCATGAACGTATTCTATTTCCGTCAAACGAAAACGTCGAATGAAAATATCCAGCAGATCTCTTTCCCGTGACGTCTAAATACGAACTGCCAAATTTTTTTTTCGATCCCGTTGCTATGACAACCCATCAATAAATTGTGATTGTCATAGAAGAGTAGTATCGAGTTGGCTGTTCAAGGACTCGAGCGAATTCGTATTAATGAATAAGTATACGTAATCGTATCTATTTAAAAATGTGTCTCATGGTTTAAAAAGGGTCTCATGGTGGAGTGAGGATGGAGTGTCCGGAAGAGATCGTAAAAACTCCAAATTTTAATAAGGGTACACGATTTAATAAATATTTGGACACTATAAAACGGTATTCTATATTTTTGATTTATTTCTTCAGGTATACAATTTATATTTGTAATTATATTAATTATTGAAAAAGTGGTTGTCCCTTGTCTCTGTTGACGTCCGTCAAAAGTAATTTGTCCCCTGTCTTTGTTGACGTCCGTTAAAAGTAATTGGTCCCCTGTCCGTGTGCTCCGTTGTCCCAATTTTGTGGCTGGTGTTGCCCTGTTTCGCATCCGTATCCGTCTCCCGTCCATGTATTGTTATTCCCCCAATTTTTGCTCATTCCTTGTCCGCATGTTTGTTGTGGTTTATAAAATTTTATTGTTTGTACCCCCATTCTTCTTGTCCTTGTCTCCGTCCATGTGCCTACCCCCATCTTTGTCCTTGTTGATTTTCCACCCCTCGTCTTCGTTGGTCCCCCCACCATCTCCTTTGTCCCTCTGTGTTCCCCCCCCATCGTCGTTGTCTTTGTCTCCCTCCCCTGTCCTGTCCAGCCCACCCCTGTCCTTGTCCTTGTTCCCAGTATACCTGCTGTCTCTGTTGTCTTTGTCTTTGTTCATATGCCCACCCTCGTTCTTGTCCGTACAGTTGTCCTTGTCCGTTTTGAAATGCCCACTCTTATCGTTGTCCTTGTCCGTCGTCTTCCTGTTCCTTTCCGTCCTTCAAAAATTTCTTTGTGTTGCCAGAATCTGTTTTTATAATATCAATATTTTTGTTCAAAATTGTTATTTTCTTCTCCAAATCTCCTATTCTTCCTTCAGTTTTTCTTGCCTGTTCTCTTTCCTTATTTATTCTTCTCTCTGTAAATCATGTCGCTTTCTTCGCTGGTTTCTTCTCTTCTTTTCTCTCTATTATATTCCGGTTCCATTTCCCTTTTAATATTAACAGTTTTTTTTTTCATTTGATTTTATTCAAGTTAGAATAATTATTTCATTCTACTTACTTCTTCCAATTCCTTTCATTTCTCGTTATCCCGCTTTCCCTGTCCGTCCTCCTCTTTCGACACCGATTTTCCACCTCGTTTCTCTCCGCTTCTCTTCTTTTCCTCTCTACATCGTAACGACGCTCCATTTCTCTTTCAAAAAATATGTATTGTGACGTTGTCACCGTTCTTGCGTAACCGCCAGCTGTCAGGCCGAGGCGGGAGTGACCGGATCCCAGTCTGGGACCGGCTTTTTGTTCTTTTATTTTGTTGCAGCCTTCCACACGCAAGAAGGACTGACGAGACCGACCGATCGGAGGAAACACGACACTTCTCCGAACATTTTCCCGAACACGAGCGAGCGACCCACCGAACGAGCGAACGTAAAGCGCTCGTGACCTAATTCTCGCGTTGACCCAGTTTCACGAACGTTTCCCTCCCTCCCCTGCGTTTTCGATATTTTGTCCCCTTTTTTGCCCGATTCTCCCCAGCCCCGCACTCACATCAACTTTTCGTCGATCGCCGAGTCGCGGAGCTCGCGTCTTTCATCGTCCCTCCGACTAAAGGTTCGTCCGTCGGGTCGGAGGGAATCGAGCGAGTTCCGCGGCGTCAAGGCACACTGCCGAGCCCAAGTCCTTTCGATTACGCCACGGCTGTTGACAGCCGTGGGCGCGGCCATCTTGAACGAGCTTCGGTCTCCCGGGGCAGCCAGCGTGGCGCCAGTAATCGGTCGCGAGGCCACCGCTGGCGCCACCAGTGCGCGATCTCGCGGGACCGATGCTCGATAGGAATAATCGAACGCGGCCATCGAAGCCGCGCGCTGATTGGCTAGCGAGGCTTCCGGGCCTCGCGAAACTTCAATCACGTGCCAGGGAGCTCGCGAAGCACCCGGCATTCTCTCTCTTCCGCTTCGGACTCGGCACCGAGCACATACTGCGCGTTTTTGAGTCATTTTTGAGTTTTCTTGAGTGAAACTGCAATCAAACATCCATAACGACGACCCGGCTTCCCGAAGGACTATTCTCTGGACATTCTTGGACCATCTCGGCATCGTTTTCCGTCTTTTCTCGCCAAAAAGCGAGACGCCAAGTAAGTCCTTCGATCTTTTGCCGGGCGTGCGACGCCATTTTCCCCTTGTTTGTTCTATTCGTCCCAGATTCCCGAGTCATTATTTCGCGTGTTTTCTCGAACTTTTCGTTCGAGAAAGAGTGTTTTACGTCGGTCGATCGACGCGACGAGTGTTGTGCGATCGAGTCCGTTGCGTGTCATATTCCCGTTGAGCCATTTTGTCCCTTTTTGCTTCGTAATTCCCTCCCGTGATTTTTCGAGCCTTTCCCCATCGTTTTCGCGTCTAGTCGCGATATTTTCGCGTGTTCCCCTCGTCGAACATTAGCCCCGTTTCCCTTTCGTAGTCAATTTAGTCCCGATTCGTGTTTTTTGTGTCGTCGGCGAACGAGATCTTCGTTTCGCTTGCCTAATCGGGTTTCGCCAGCGGAACCCGGGTAAAGCGTCCGCGTGGTTCGTTCGATCGCGTGGCTCGCTCCTTCGTATTTTCCCTGTTCATCTCACTGGTATTATAAGACGCCTGAGTTCCGGGGACCCTCAGTCCTTGAGTAAAAGATAATTTTTGCTTCTCCCTGATCTAGTCCTTTGTAATATTTTCGTTTAGTAAAGAATTTAATATTGTTTTTATTTTTGCCAATTCTGCTTTTTCGTTGTAACGGTTGCTGGACCGAATTAACCAGCTGGCGCTCTATCCTTCTGTGCAATTCATTGAATAAATTCGAGATTTTCTTATTCTTATTTTTAATCCCTTTTTCAGCGTTATTTATTCTATTTCCTCTCCTTTTCTCTCGCGATTGTGTCGAAACCGTCACAATATCTATATAAAACTTGTGACGTAACTGTCGTGACGTCACTCGCACGAATCCCTGTCGACCAGTGGACCGAGTTGTCGGCTCATTTTTCGGTTGCCACTCGTCGGAATACCGGACAGAGCGCTTGCGGGGACTCATCGCGTCGTAAATATCCCCATTCTTTTATTATTATTGTTTTAATTTTAGTACGACGCTAATTTGGTATTTGTAAGTGAACTCCGCTTGAGCCGCGAAGTACCGTCGCGAGTTAACGAGATTCCCTTTTCGTGTTTTATAATAGCAAATTGATTATTGGAGATTGCATGATTTTGGGAACGCCGAGAAACGCCGAACGCAATGATACCTTTCCCTTAGCTACCTTGAGATTGCTGCGTTTCTCGCGCGCTCTCTCCACTGCTTGTTTCTCGCGGGGAAAAGTTATCTCTTGCCTTATGCCTTGCTTTGCCGCCCCGTTTCTTTCGCGGCCTTCATCCCTGTCGGACATTTTAAGTCGAGACCAACGTGGCTTGTCGTGGGCGTGCGGCGGTGCACGCTGGTTCTGTGGCCATTCGTTGATGCCCCCCGTGACCTCCTCGCAGTCGCAACCGAGTAGTTGCTGCGCCCACGGCTGTAACCTCGGGTACCACCGTCCGCTAATCCCGGCGCCTAGTCTCAGCGGGATTCGGGAAAGATCAGGGGCGGAGGTGCTGTTTGCCTAGGTCGGCGTGTGGGCCCACCGCGGCTCGCACTGGTCCGCGAGCCGCGAGGGACGCCTCCCCTCCTCCCCGTCATGGTCGTCGCCCGGATCCCCAGAGGAACTGTACCCGAGGCACGGACGACCCAGATGTAGCGGGTGATGGTCAGGTGAGAAGCTGTAAGCGGTAGGGTGGAGGATTGACAATTAGATCTTGCATTGCGCACCACTGATCGGCCAGTCGGCGGTGCGTGATATTCAAATTGCCCGCTGACCACCGCGTGGCTCGGCAACGCCTGGATCGCGCTTAGAGCGCGCTAGCGCTGCCAGTGTTGCCAGAAGAAAATTTGGTAACGTACTAGACAGTAGCGCCAAAACGTACCGAAAGTGGGATTCTCGTACTAAATTCAGCGGGAAGATCAAATTGAAGTAAATGCATCCGAAATGTATATTCGAGTTCACATTTTGTTTATTTGCAACCTCTTACACTTTGAATATTATAACCGTCGCAGATATGTTCGTTTTAATTATATATTTTTCTGTGATCTTTGGTATTTTAACAAATTTGATATAGCAACATATGAAACACTTTTTTTCATTATTAATATCGCAGATATTTTCATTCGACTTTCACATATTATTTTAGATAATAGATATTAGTGTGCTTTGTTACTTTTACTGTAATTATCACATTTTTCAAAGCACACCTTTTTAAAATGTTATTCATATTATCTAAATATTTCGATTTCAATCACAAAACAATTGAGTATTTTTCAACGCCAAATCGCGTTAGTCGTGCGAAGCTGTATATTGCGGTTTTCGTTTCAAAAGTTTCGAACTTGGCTGCCAACTGTAGCAGGTATTGTAGCCTAACAATTCTTTCGCGTGTAGCATGCTTTCGCACGTATCGATGTGCAGCCTGTTTCTCGTTTTATTTTTCACTAAATTTAATTGGGAAAAAACTCGTTCTGCAGGTGCGGACGAGTGCGGTAAACAAAGAATTCCCTTCACCAACTTGACGAGATTCGGGAACATAAGGTCTTTTAATTCGTTTTTTATTTTGAATATATTCGGTCAAAAATCTTCGATCGAACTCTTCTGAAAGACTTTAAGTTCCTGCAAATCGGCCAACAGCCGCCACTCGCCATTGAGTTTTTCCATATCGTCCACAAGTTGTGGAAACAATTTTGAAGCTTCTACTGCAATGCTCGCGACGCTTCCGAACAGAGCGATTGCGGGATTAAATTGGCTCACAAACAACAAAACTGGATCGTCAAAATTGAACCGTTTTTTAATTTGCTCCGAGAGGGCAACATAAAAAGCGAGAGCATGTGTTCGAAAATTATGAACTTCTTGTGGCTCGATATTTTCGTTCGATAGCAAGAGATCAGTTTTCACACCGAAGTAAAATTTTTCTAATTTGATAAAATTCCTCGGATTACTTGGAACAATTTTTTGCAGTTCAACAATTCCGAGATGACTGAGTTCGATAAAATTTCGAAGGATTGTTCGATATAATCCTCGAAAGCGACTCAATAACAGACAAACCTTGGGCTTCTCGGCTTGAAATTCAACATTCAATTTGTTGACGAGATCCAAAACATATGACATGAATGTGAAATACACTTTGAATATCGGAGATTTCAGTTGGCCGAAAATCGTCTGCGTTGAAGACAAATTATCCTCAAAACATCCGTTGGTGAAGAAAAGAATCAGGGCTTCCCAATTTTCAACCACGCGATCTACAGCAGCCTACGATACGATATAAATGGAGGAATGTCAAGGAGCATGGGAAAAGAAACATGGAAAAACATGGAGAAAGTGTAATGTGATGTGGAATATTCGAGATCCGAACGGTTGATTCTCCGGCCAGCTTCACTCACGATCGCATACTCGAGCCTCCAAAATTCGAGTAAAAAATTTTAAAAACTTACTTGAAGAGAAAGCCATCTCGTTTGACTCGGATGCAAAATTTTGTGTGGTTTCAGTTCCACAAAAACTTGGAACTCTCGTAGTTTCGCCAATCTGTTGCTGCTGTGTGAGAAGTAATTGTAAATGCTCCGAATCAAGTCTTCCAAACTGCGAGGTAGTTGATGAGCTGCTGCTGACGAACACAAATAGAACGAGTGACACACGCAACCAAGAACGAACAAATTTGGTATGACGTGTTTGAAACGAGCCTGGACACCATTAATGTCGACCATCATCACGGAAGCGTTATCCGCCGCAAAGCCGATCATATTGGTGAGGGGAATTCGATGATTCTCGAGGCACTTGACGATCGCTCCGAATAAATCTTCTGCAGTGCAGGACGTCACTTTGATCAATCCGAAAAATGCATCTCTACATTGCTCCTTTTCCGAATCGTAAAATCTCGTTACGATCACCAGAGATTTTTCTGAGCTTACGTCCGTCGTCTTATCGATTATGATGGAAAATATGCCGTTTCTCAGTTTCTCCGAAATGTCCTCTTTTCGTTGAGCGGCAATACAATCTTTAGTTAAACGCGCAGTTTTTGTTCTGGCATACTTCATCCTTTTTGCCACCTTGGAATCTGGACAACTGGAAGCAATAAATTTTGGCAGGTGATCCATCAGGAGAAATGGTAAGTTGTGCTCGTGAAGGAACATCGTCATCTTGAGCTCTGCAATCTCGTTGTGCTCCTGTCGTTGTTCTTTTCTCAGTAAATTCTGAATCTCGACGGTTTTCTCAGCGGACTTGATCCTCGATTGATGAGCACTTGTGCCAGCGTGCCTTTCTAAATGCATCTTTCCTCCACTGATAACTTTCAGACACGCTTTACAGAATGCCTAATTCGACTTCATTTCTAGCCAGGGAAATTTCGATGTCCAGTTCTCGTTGAATTTTGCTTTGTATTTTTTTTTCTCATTTTCTTGACCGGGGCTTTCCCTTGTTCCTCGTTCTCTTCCGCTGAATCGAGGCTGTCAGATGAAGAGGAAAAGTTGTTTTTATGCCCAATTGTTATCGTAGATGATGATCCCACTTTTTCCGTTCCAAGTTTTTTTTTTCATCTTTTAGCTCAAGTCCGACAGTCATCCACCAAATGGTTAAAATCTGTAATAATTTTTTTAAGGTACAATTGCATCCAAATGACGAGAATATTATGATGCCATGATGTTAAAAATGATTTTACGTATTTTACAGTCGTATTTTTAAAACGTGTCAAATAAATAAGTATTTAAAGTATGGCAGCACTTTTTCCCCCTACTAGAAGTATGGAAAAAATAATAACGGTCACATTTTGTTAAATACTTTCCAAAAATTCAAATGCAATACTGTTACAAATCGTTTGGCAAAAAAAAAAATTACTCCTTTGCAATGGTATGGCGGCCATTGGGAACTGTCGGAAAAGTATGGCAAGGTGATTTTCGTGAATGGCTACTCGACGATGATAAGCTATGCAAAAATTAGCCTGGTACAAATGATTGAATTGTTTTATTCAAATTAATGTATTCGCGTTGGTATGGAGGGCTGTAAGTCACACCCGAGAAGTATGGCATTACGCTACCGCCTACTTTTTTTTTTCGACTGTCTGAAAATACGAGCATTGTTGTGGAACAAATCGTTCGACACTCGTTATTTATCCGACGCGTTCGATTAACGCCTACACGATTGGGCCGCCAGTGCGAGCGCTATGACCATCGTTTTCCTTTTTGCTTTTACGTAATCAAACCCCTGAAGAACTGCCATACTGGTACAAATGACCTAATATTTTGTGTCACCATCTCCCGGTTTATCTTGACTGATCCCTTGTGAAAGCCCCAGCGAGATTCTTGATTAATTCCATAAAAACTTGTAACATTAGATTTGATTTTGTCTTTCTTCTTTTTATAAATGATTAATTATTATCGGCAAATTCGCTCCTTAATAAATCCGAGGCCGGCATTAAATACACATTCACTCACATCAAACATACACACACACATTAATTTTCTCCATATTTTCTGCGATAACAATTGAGTTGGGCTTATCTTCAATTTTTCTTTGCGTTGCTTCCCTCGGTGGCTCTTTCCCGTGCTCCGGGGTCTCAGCGTTGCCTCCCTCGTCTTGTCTTGATAATCCCGTGATTGAGCCACGACTTTGTGACGTTAATGAGTTCCTGGCCCGGTCGAGGCAGAAATTTAGAAATAGACAGTCCACGGTGACGAACGAGGAGCTCGACGTTTTCGATGTTGCGATTGAGACGACCCCGGAACGAAAAAGACCGAGCTACGCGGTTCCTCACAGTCCTGGATCCTAATCGATCCAGGATCATGCGCACGAATGGACTTAAGAGGAGAGGGGGCCGATGAGAGAACAATCGATTTGGAGGATCGACGGATCGATTGTTCCCGAATATTGTCTCTTACAAACTTTAAATGAGATCCTATTGTCAACCCTTTTCAAAAAGTCCCGTCAAGACTCTTGATTGATCCCTGAGAAACACCACGATCGAACTCTGAGTCAGTCCCTTAAGGAACTTTCGTCAGGACTCTTGGTCGAGCGCTAAAAAAGCCATCGCGAACCATTGAGTCGTCGACCTAGATGGCGGAAACTATATACCTAGACAACGAAAACCATGGACCCATCGACCTGGAGAGCGAAAATCACAGTGAAACATACCTAGAAATCGAAACTCATAGAGCCATCGACCTCGATAGCGAAAACCATAGAGAAAAATACCTAGACATTAAAAACCATGGGGAAGTATGCCTAGACATCGAAAACCGACCAAGAGAGCGAAACCCATGGAGAAATATATTTGGATAACGAAAATTATGGAGCCGTTGATCTGGAGAGCGGAAACTGCGAATAAACCATAAAGAAATGAACCTAGACAACGAAAACCATGAAGCCGTCGACCTGGAGAGCGAAAATAATATAGAAACATGGCCAGACATCGAGAACCATGGAGAAATACTCCTAGACATCGAAAACCATGGAGCCAATGACCTGGAGAGCAAAACCCATGGAGAAGTATACCTGGATAACGAAAACTATGGAGCCGTTGACCTGGAGGGCGGAAACTATAAAGAAACCGTAAAGAAATGAACCTACATAACGGAAACCATGAAGTCGTCGACCTGGAGAGGGAAAACCATACAGAAACATACCTAGACATCGAAAACCATGGCGTCATCAACCTGGAGAGCAAAACCCATGGAGAAGTATACCTGGATGACAAAAACCATGGAGCCGTGGACTGGGAGAGCGGAAACTTTAAAGAAATATACCCAGACATCAATACGCATGGAGGAATAAGCCTAGACAACGGAAACCATGGAGCTGTCGACCTGGAGAGCGAAAACCATAGAAAAATATACTTAGACATCGAAAATCATGGAGAAATATACCTGGACAACGAAAATTATGGAGCCGTCGAACTAGACAACGAAAACCATGGAGAAATATACCTGGACATCGAAAATCATGAAGCCATCGACCTGGAGAGCGAAACCCATGGAGAAATATACGTGGATAACGAAAACTATGGAGCCGTTGACCTCGAGAGCGGAAACTGTAAAGAAACCATAAAGAAATGAACCTAGACAACGAAAACCATGAAGCCGTTGACCTAGAGAGCAAAAACCATACAGAAATATACCTAGACATCGAAAACCATGGAGAAATACTCCTAGACAACGAAAACCACGGAGATGTTGACCTGGAGAGCGAAAACTATAAAGAAACCATGAAGAAATAAACCTGGACAACGGAAACCATGAAGCCGTCGACCTGGAGAACGAAAACCATGGAGAAACAGACCTGGACATCGAAAACCATGGAGAAATATTATACCTATACATAGATAACGAAAACCGTACGGAAAGAGAAGCCCGATAGTCTGTCTCTCGCTCAGTCGCACGCGGAGAGTGGGGGCAGCTACGTTCAGTGGAGCGCGTGACGTCACATGCCGAAAATGTCCACCAGTCTCGCAAAGGGCTTATGTCCAAGCGTCAAAAAACGCAACTTACGCCTTTCTGACTCTGAGAAACAGAAAGCGTCCCGGAATGCGCGACCAAGATCTTTAATATCTAGAGTCGCGGTAGCGACTCGGAGACAAGTACATTTAAGAGCGAACCTTTACAGCAAGGACATGGATTCCAACGGTTTCGAAAATTTTCGAAAATTGTTTCTGCAATAACTCAATAATTACAGAGTTGTGGAAGATATTCCAGTATCGAGTATTTTTTATTTTTTTTATCTTTTGATTGCGACTATTATCGACTCTGTAGCTTATTCCTCTTTGCAGATATGAATATTTTTCTTTTTTGTTGCATCAAAAAATGGCACATTTTTTTTCGCACAGATTTTTTCGCACACATTTTGATGCGCATTGTTTCTTTCCGTAATCGTACTATCGACACTAGTGACTGGTGAAATAAACGTCAGAAGGTTATAAATATTGCGGCAAATCAGAAATCAATGCATGGTGTGAACATTCACGGTAGCGACTCGGAGAGAAGTTCGCCGCAAGACTCTTCTTCGCAGCGAATATTAATTGCTCACGTACAAAAAGTTATTTGGTATTAAATATTATATTATGTTATGACATAACATAATATTTAATTTTGTTTCGATTTAATATTATGATATTTAATCGAAATAAATTCTCTTCAATTCCAGATTTGATCATCAAGTTTTTGTCTCGGTAGTTTAGAAGAAAATCAGTTCCGTAACGTTTGAAACTACGAATGTTCTGCAAAAAGTAGGGAAATAAGGGCAAAAAACAGCACAGGTGTGCTGTAAAAAAAAAGTCGAGACAAGTACATTTTTGGGGACCCACAGAGAGTAGCCCTCGAAAAATTCGAAAGAAATTAAATTTTCGAAAATGACTCAACACACCAAGAAGAGCATGGTTCTTTTCTCATAAAAAGTTGAATCACAGAAAAATCTAACTCATCCTCTAAAATAAAACCGAAACCTCCAACAGAATGAAGAATAGAGAGTAGCCCTTGAAAAAAATAGCTTCTCAAAAAATTCAAAAAGATTGAAGGAATTACGAGAAAATGTAAATCGCTGAAAAGAAACCCCTAAGAACAAATTGGCGATTCGACAGAAAAACTTCATACGGGACATACAAAACGTGTTAAAAGAAACGTCTGTGAAGTTAGCATCTCAAATGTTAGCATCTCACAAATAAAATCGATATCATCAGCATAGTTCTACAGTTCTTGATAAGTTTTGTCAATAGTTCCGTCGATTAAACTATTAATATCGCGTTTTTCAAAAATGAGATGCTAACTTCGCAAACACATCATAGCATCTCATCATATTCCGAACGCCTGACTACACAAAAGTCCGAATTTGTTGAGTTCTATGTTCTCAACAAGTTTCAACAATAGTTCTGGCAATTAAACTGATAAAATTGAATTTTGACAAAATGAGATGCTAACTTCGCAAACACATCGTAGCATCTCATCACATTTCGAACTCCTGACCATGCAAGAGTCCAAATCCGGTGAATTTTATGTTCCGAATAGTTTTTAACAATAGTTCTGGCGGAGAAACTAATCAAATTGTGTTTTAAAAAATGCGATGCTACCTTCGCAAGCACACGACAGCATCTCATCAAATTTCGAGTGTCAGACTAGCGTAATTCTAGATAATAATCAGCATCACTTGCTATGGAATGGACATAAGTTCGGAATCTGAAACTTTCACATGTTTTTCCATCGAATTTTTTTCCTCAAAAATCCAACGAATACTTACATGCTAGTCTACTGTCAAGAGTTCTGATTCAGGAAAAAATTCAAGATGATGACTAGCATCTCTCGCAATAATAGCGAAAGATTTCTGGCCTCTGAAACTTTCTCGTATTTTTCCATCGATTTTTTTTCCTCAAAGATCAGAAAAATTGTGAGATGCTAGCCTTCTGTAGAAAGTTCTGGCTCGGAAAACAGTTCAAGATGATAACCAGCATCGCTCGCGATGCAATGCAAAAGAGTTCTGGCCTCCGGGACTCTCTCGTATTTTTCCATGCATTATTTTTCCTATCCTAAAAAATCCAATAAACAGTGAGATGCTAGCCTTCTGTGGAGAGTTCTGTCTTAGGAAACAGTTCTAGATGGCAACCAGCATCGCTCGCAATGCAATGGAAAAGAGTTCTGGCCTTTGGAATTTTCTCGTATTTTTCCATCTATTTTTTCCTAAAAAATTCAATAAAAATGAGATGCTACCCTTCTGTGGAGAGTTCTGGTTTGGAAAACAGTTCTAGATGATGAAGAGCATCTTTTACTGTGAAATGAAAAAGAGTTCCGGCCTCTCTAACTTTCTCCCATTATTCTATCGATTTTTTTTCCTCAAAAATCTGAAAAATTGTGTGATGCTAGCTTTCTGTGAAGAGTTCTGGCTTAGAAAACCGTTCTTGATGATAACCAGAATCGCTCGCAATGCAATGCAGAAGAGTTCTGGCCCCTGAAACTTTCTCGTATTTTTTCATCGATTTTTTTGTCTAACAAATCTAATAAAAAGTGAGATGCTAGCCTTCTGTAACGAGTTCTGGCTTGGAAAACAATTATGGATGATGAAGAGCATCTTTGACTGTGAAACGCAAAAGAGTTCTGGCCTCTGGAACTTTCTCATATTATTCTATCGATTTTTATTTTGGAAAAATCTGAAAAATAATGAGATGCTAGCCTTCTGTGAAGAGTTCTGGCTTATAGTCCAGGAACCGGGTATTTTTTCGTGACACTCGGCCAGAACGCCTCTAACCGATGGATTCGTGTAGGGCTGAGGTCCCTGATGAACGCCTACTACTTTCCAACCACAGATTTTGGGAGGCTTTTTTTTTACACGCGGTGAAAGTTCGCGAAATCATGTTTTTGCGAGATAGTGCCGAAACTGTTCACCGCGCAGAAAAAAAGTTCCGTAACTATTTGTAGGTATTAGAAAAACGAACAATTTGGCGTATGGCAAATTAAAATCGCATCATTAGATCGTCCGCAAATAATTAAAAACCACCGAAAATCGCTATTTTTGTTATAGCCCATTGTTAATTAAAAAATGCGTGTACAGCTTTGAAAATCTCAGAAAATATGCCCAACGGCACACTTGAGAAGTGTGCAAAATCTGGGCCCGATTGGATAAATAGTTTCTGAGAAAAGCCATTTGTTATTAAAAAACCGACTGTTTTTGCAAGGAATTTCTACAGCCGGAGGGCGTCGCAGAGCAATGAATAAAAACCAAAATCAATCAGAAAGAGTCGAACTATCATGTACACATTGGGGCAAATAGATTTTTTATTATTAAAGGGGTGAAAAACGGCTCCAAAAATGAGGTAAGTTTTTTACCCATAAAAAAATAGAATTCCAGCTCGAATTTTCAAGTTACAGAGCCGCAAGTAACATCATTCGGAAGCGGTTATTTTTCCACGAATTTAGCAAGAAAAAAAATTCCAAAAAGTAAATCAGGTAAAGTTAAAAAAATTTGTTTATGAATAATTATTGCAGCGGCTCATTTCAACATAGCGAGCTAAAAATTGGACACCGCACAGAATAAGACTTGTGCTAACTGGAAAAAAATCGTCGCGAAAATTCCATATAAATTGATTGTTAATTTCAGCGGTTTGATGTGAGGCAAAATCTACCGTCGCGTTTGGCGGCAGAGTGGGGGTAGCCGTCTCCGGATCGCGCGCGCTCGCGTGAAAAGTGAATTCGCCAGTTCAAATGCGACCAACATGGAATATCTCCGGCACAAATCAACTGATGGAGTTGTTTTTTTTTTTTTTTTTAATTTGGGGTAACTCTGTCCGCTGGCCATGATTTTGTCATTGGAAATTTTGAAAAATTAAAAATTCACCTTCAAGTTTATTGATTTATTTAAAGCTATTTTTTACTCAACTTATGGGTGGAATTGAATTCGAATATCACCGTTGAGATGTTCTTTAATCACAGTACAGCAGCGACGCTGTCAAATGTACTTGTCCCGACACTCTGCCGAGTCTCTTGATACGTTGCTTCCTCGTTCATTTCTAGCTATCATGACAATTGTAATATTCTTATCTTACTTTTTTAATTAGAGAGAGGCAGTGGCTCAGTGGTAACGAAGCTGGCTCCCACCCAGCGAGCCCGGGTTCGATTTCCGCAGTTCGAGTGTGACAGCCGAAGGGCACACATCTCGCCTTTTTTGTCTCTCCCGAACAGTTCCAAAATTCTGTTTCTTCTCAAAGTGAGCATCCATGCTATCTATCGAGCCGCGAATTCACGGTGAATCGCCAGGCTCACCCAGTGCTTAATTTTACACAATATCAGTGATTGTTATAACACAATTAAGTGCTTCAGTGTGAACGAAGACCCCAATCCAGCTGGGCATCACGTCCTGGCGCCAGGTCAAACAATGACCACTCCGAATAAACTCACAACAAATTCAGTGCGAGTTTCAAATATCTTGAGTTCACGCGAAAACACAAACAATTCCGATAATGCGTAAGCGTTACAGCGCATTTCACTCACTGCTAATGTCGACAGGTTTTACAAAGACCTGCAAAAGGAAAACAAAAAACCGACCATGTCAAAAATTCAACCGTCTCTCGCGGCCGCACGTAAGCGCAAGCCACCAACAGCATCCTCCCTCGATGACGCAGAGAACCAAACACCACAAAACGAACCTTCAACCAGCGATGACTGGGAAACACCGAGGAACACTGTAAAATGAAAGCAAGACCCAGCCTCAACACAAGAGCCCTTGACAACGCCGATAAATCGGTTCGAAGCCCTATCCGACGACAGCGATATGGAAGTCGAACCCACACACACAGACCAACCCAGCGGCCCAGCCACTTCAAATAATAAAAACAAGCGTAAGCCTCCGCCTATTTACACAGCGCATTCCTCGCTGGCCCAAATAATATCGCTCACCAAAGAGCTCAATATTCCAAGGAGTAGCATCATCCTGAAACAAATCGATGATGCTAATCACATAATATATCCGAATGACCTGGATAATTACAACAAAATCAAAACATCGCTAACAAAAAACAACACTCAGTTCTATACATACACACCGATCGAAGAGAAACCAAAATCTCTAATTATCAAAGGCATTCGGGGTAATTTTAACGCCGACGACATTAAACAAGAAATTCTAGATCTGAACATCCCTGAAATAGAAATAATTCAAGTCAGTAAATTTCATTTCGATAAAAACAACCCGGAGAGACACCACCATCTCATTCAAGTTACCAGCAAGAGCAAAATCAGCCAGCTCTTCAAAATAAATTCTTTGGCATACCAAAGAGTCAAGTGGGAGCACTTAAGAAAACCAATGGTTTTCCAGTGCGAGAAATGTCAACGAGTAGGCCACGCGAGTAAAAACTGCAATCTCCTGTACAGATGCGTGAAGTGCGCTGAGTCACACGAACCTGGAAAATGCAAATACACAACGAACACCAACCCAGAAGACCTGACCTGTGCCAACTGCGGACTCCACGGACACCCCGCAACCTACAGAGGATGCCCATACATGAAACTGGCGGTAAAAGTAAAAAAACAAAACGAAACCAAACGCATAACACAAACTCACAACAAAATTGTAAAACTTGCTATTCCATTCACCCCCGCCATCTCTTACGCCCAAATGGCTAATAACCAATCACACAATTTTATCCCCACCTCACAACCTGACCCCACGCACTTCCCACACATCCAAAGTACACCAAATACTTCATACACGAACACCAACACCAGCAACTTCTCCACGACCAACTCGAACGGGCCTCACCCAAATCAACCGCACCAAAACTGGCTAAATGATCTCAAAAAAGATCTCGCCTCCCTAATAACGGAACAATTGCAAGCGATCTCGGCACAAGTCGCTGCAAACACAGCAAAAATTGAATTTATTCTCTCCTCTTACTTTACCAACTCTGCCTAACATCCCAAATACCCTGAACGGATAAAGTTCCGAAAAGCCCATATGTCCGATTGAGTTATAATTTGGTATACTTACGTTTTTCGACCTCCTGAACACGAATATGACAATTGAAATTGGCGCAAATGAAACTAAACACCCTTAAATTGGAAAAACACGATTTTTAAGAGGTTTTTCTTAGTTATTTTGGAAAATAATGATCGGACACGAAAATGTTTTAGACAAAAGTTGTAGATGTAATGAAAATACATCTTTTTTGTCTCATGACTTTTTTGCGTAAAACGCTTATTTTCCGAGAAAAAAAGCGTAATGTGTGGAATCGCAAGAACTAAAATTCCAATACATGGAAACATAACAATCCCAAAGGTGGACAACGGCCATGGTAATGCCAGCAAACCCGAAAAACGCAATAAACTCAACGCAGACAAACCCAAACAAACCTGAACCCCAATGAAAAAACACCCAAATTAATAAATCTCAATATACCTGAACCCAAAAAATCGAATGAGCCGTACCCTACAAGAAACTAGTACGACACAAGAACCCATGCGAGATAGGCATCACTCACATAAGAGACACGCATGCCTAAATGAACATTCGAATCTCCATACACTGTCGCTCAAAAGTTTGGATACAGTATCCAATATTTTTTGCCGCACTAAAAGTTCGATAACTTTTTGAAAAATGAAGATTTTCCAATTTTCCAAACGGCGTTTTGAAGGGGACAAATGAAGCTTCAGTTCGCCCCATTTAAATATTTTTTATGATTTTTTTTTTTGACCCAGTACGGACTTTGGTTCGTGACTGTTTGTATGCCTTTTTTCGACCATGGCGAATCAGGCGCACAACTTAAAAAAATTCTTCTATTTTTTTTTAATGATGGAGAACTTGAAAGTGAATGTAAAACCTCCATGTTCTTTTTTTAAAAAATTTTTTGCGATTTTTTTTGGCAAAGTTATTAGCATTTCGGCTGGAATCGATAAATTTTAAAAAATTCGAAATAACCCGAGAACAATGGGATTAGAGAGAAAATGTTAGGAATGAAAAAAGTTGTGTATTTTCATTCTGAATAGCATTGAATTTTTTCGGAATTATTTTTTGAATTTTTTTTTTTTGGAGTATTTTTTTCGCAACTCACGCGTAAATTTTTTTTTTATGATCGATAAAATAATCATATGAGCCCCTCACCCCACTTAGATGAGTTTTTCATCGAAAAAGCCGCCTTTGGCTTTTAACACCGCGTCCACGACTCGCGGCATCCGTTCGATCAGCTTATCGATTTGAACCTGGTGGACGCGGTGTTAAAAGCCAAAGGCGGCTTTTTCGATGAAAAACTCATCTAAGTGGGGTGAGTGGCTCATATGATTATTTTATCGATCATAAAAAAAAATTTTACGCGTGAGTTGCGAAAAAAATACTCCAAAAAAAAAAAATTCAAAAAATAATTCCGAAAAAATTCAATGCTATTCAGAATGAAAGTACACAACTTTTTTCATTCTTAACATTTTCTCTCTAATCCCATTGTTCTCGGGTTATTTCGAATTTTTTAAAATTTATCGATTCCAGCCGAAATGCTAATAACTTTTCGAAAAAAAATCGCAAAAAATTTTTTAAAAAAAGAACATGGAAGTTTTACATTCGCTTTTAAGTTCTCCATCATTAAAAAAAAATAGAAGAATTTTTTTGAGATGTGCGCCTGATTCGCCATGGTCGAAAAAAGGCATAAAAACAGTCACGAACCAAAGTCCGTACTGGGTCGAAAAAAAATCATAAAAAATATTTAAATGAGGCGAACTGAAGCTTCATTTGTCCCCTTCAAAACGCCGTTTGGAAAATTGGAAAATCTTCATTTTTCAAAAAGTTATCGAACTTTTAGTGCGGCAAAAAATATTGGATACTGTATCCAAACTTTTGAGCGACAGTGTACACACGAGACAATCAGACACGTAGCATTCAGAAGCGAAAAATACCATATAACCGAAACATCCAGACACATCATATTCACCTCCAAACCCAAATTCTCATGCGCACTTCTACAATCGAATCGCCGTACACACAATACATTCAAACACGCAGCATTCACATCCGAAGAACATATATATCAAAAAACATCC
The DNA here is from genome assembly GCA_037952995.1 of Hyposoter didymator. NCBI lineage: Eukaryota > Metazoa > Arthropoda > Insecta > Hymenoptera > Ichneumonidae > Hyposoter > Hyposoter didymator. Next base: position 120,032 of record JBAJMU010000010.1, on the reverse strand, counting down.
AGACAGCATATGCACATTCAAACCACCGTACTTACCACATTTTCACATAATTACCATCGGATCGCCGTATGCACAATCATTCCCACACGCAGCATTCGCGCCTAAAAATATCTGGCATCGCTTTCGAGTCCATAAAATGGATTCGACGTACAATTTTTTCACCCTCAGCTGGATCATTAAAGACCGCTCCACCACATTGCAATGGTTGCGCGACGTTGGCCTGATCCCAAGCACACGGTACTGTGCAAAGCACAAGGAAGCGATGTCTCTAAATGAGTCGAGATTAACATGCGGTGAATTTATGTGCCAAAAATATGTTAAATACAACCACAGCGCAACCGTGGCCGAAAGAACGTGGTTTGAGAGGTGCCATGTATCAGCAGGTACTTGTATTTTGATAACTTACAGTTTCGTGATCAACCTAACATTCGAGCAAACCATCCGAGAAAGCAGTATTGTGGAAGAGCAACAGGTATCCCGAGAAACCGTAGCGGATCGGTTTTCCTTCTGTCGAGAAGTGTGTATGATCGCTCTCGACGAACATTTAGAAGAGGAAGGCAAAATCGGAGGTCCGGGTGAGGTTGCTGAAATTGACGAATGTAAAATAGGGCGGAGGAAATATGAACGGGGTCGTGTCGTCGAAGGCTCGTGGATCTTGGGCATGATTCACAGAGGGCATCCTACTGAGTACCGACTGGAGATCTGTCCAGGAAACAAGAGAGTCGAGACGACGTTGCTCTCTTTGATTCAGAAGCACGTGGCCATCGGGACAGAAATTCAGAATGATTGCTGAAAAGGTTACAAGAACCTGAGCGACCACGGGTATATTCACAAAACGGTGAATCATTCCGAAGAATTTGTAAATAGAGAAACCGGTGCTCATACCCAAAACATCGAGTCGTCGTGGCGGTGGATGCGCCGATCGCTATCGAAAGGAGGGGTGCATAAAAACAACATTGGTGATCACCTTTGTGAATTTATGTGGCGCCGTCGGGTGAAGAAGCTGAACGTGGACCCGTTCACCCAGCTGCTCCGGGACATTAGGCTGGTGTACCCTGGTGTCGGCAATTAAGCTTGCTTCTATATTCAATGGTGCCACAAACTCACCAAGGTGAAGGGACAACTTTTCTTAGAACACTCCTCCTCGTAATAAACAACGACGCATCCATTTGCGCGATAACTCGATGATTGGAAGTCATCCACTTGTTTTTTCATTAACGCATTCGTCGGATTGATACCATTGTGAATATAACCCTTTCCAGCATCCGGATCGCCTTCATCATGCCAGCATCGTCAGGACTCTCCTCTTCAACTTACCTTACATTCGACAACTTCACCAGGGCCTCCGATGAAGCCGTAATCTTCAAATTTTATACACACCTCTCGACTTTCGGATTGTTGGCTCGAATGTGAGGTTGATCGCTAGCTGTGACTGCGAAAAGTGCAAGACCTTGTTAATAGTGGCAACTCGCAAATTTCGCTCCCCGCGCGTTAGCTTCGACTTCAGAGTCATTGTTCTCTTTGTACTTGAGATCAGGTCAACGCCGTGCATCCATTAGCACACACACGCCAACACGCACACGCACACGCACACGCACACGCACACGCACACGCACACGCACACGCACACGCACACGCACACGCACACGCACACGCACACGCACACGCACACGCACACGCACACGCACACACACACACACACACACACATGCACACTTGCACGCGCGCGCGCACGCGCACGCACACACACCCACACACACAGTCTTATCGGACACGCGCGCGCGCGCGCGCGCGCGTCCGTGCGATAAGACTCGATACCCTGAATCCTTTTCGAATCTAAACCCCCTTTTCATTCCAAAAAGGAGAGGGAGATTTTTGAATTCGAGCGCTGTGGAAGGCGATACGGTTGCTACGACGAGGCTTAGCGATGATGCCAGCCAAATGTTGGGAGCGTCTTTACGTCTCTTGCTCCGATTCGAACTCGCCGTGTGTGGACTCTCCTTCAGGTCGTGACGTCACCGCACTTTTTCTCGCGAGGCCAACGCCCGACCAAGATGCCTCCACAGCCGTCATTAAACGAGCTGGGGGAATGGGGCAAAAGATTGGAGTATTGACGGCGCACGGAGAGATTCCTCGATCGGTGAGACGCTCGCCCACGGTCGGACTGACTTGGGGAATTTTTCCGCATTGTGAACCGCGTTCAGTCCTCATCGGTCCTCGGCGGGGCTGAAACAAATAAAATAAACGGAGCCGGTCAACAAAATGGGACAACGTCACAATGTATTACGAAAAAAAATATACTGCAATGTCTTTTTCATTTCAGAAATTTATTTGAAATAAAAATAAAAAACAAAAAAGAGAATATAAGCATCTCTACAGAGCTTGTCATTGACAAAATTATCAATGAAAAAAATTGAAATATTTTGATTTTGTACACCATGGTGCACATAAGTACACCAAGTTGCAAATTTTTCTCATCAATATCGTACTCGGAAATAAAAAAATCGTTGACGCGTAGGAAAAATACACGTAATTTACCTTTAAAATTTCAATCGCTCGGTGGCGCGTTTTCCAATTTTTCGAGCACCTTCAAATAATTTAGACAGATTTTTTTGTATATACCTCGATTACGTTCTTGGGGTGGCATCGAATTTTTCTCGCCAAAGCCCAAATAACGGCCACCCTAGTGCATACCCATATCATACCACACCATACCGTACACGGTCTTCCATACAGGTCTTGCAACAGGTCTTGCTCTATTTTGCATAGAGCGGCGAGGTTCAGTTGTCTGGGTTTGAAGTATTTAAAATAGCCTTGGCGCGGCCCTGCTATCTAGGGATGTACTTGGAGTAGGATATCGTGGCTTGACGGAATAAGTGGAGGCGGGTGCGAGGAGCGGTGTCGTAGCGAAATATTCTGAACCAATTTAAAAAGTTATCAATCGCAAAAAGTAGACATAAAAAAGTCTGACGAAAGAGTATACGAAATCAAAGCGGCAGTATATAATAATTAAAAGTAATAACCGATATAGAGACTCCGATTTACACGAGAAGAGTATTATTGGCCGGCCCTAACCCTAAAATTGCCTCGTGGCAGATAATGGGGGCCGATGATGAATGCGCTGAGATGGAAGAGTGAGAGAATCCGTCAACCCAGAAAATCCCGGTAACGCAGTTGTCGCAACTATACGGAAGTCTGCTTAGGGAAGCCAGAGACGAATGCAGTGAAGACATGGGACGTGATCAACAACAAACTAATCGGATCCCAAGGAGAAAAGCTAGCCCTTCCAGGAGCGGCAGCAGAAACGCGAAGGTAAAAAGAAAAAGAAAGCAACACAAGACACCGAAACCGAGCAACCAACTGAAAAACCAAAGTTTTAAAGAGGCGACAAGGGCCCTTTCATAATTCCTATTCGACAAACGGGTGAGGCAACGCAAAGACCCCTAATGATTCTTGAAGTCGGTCGTTTGATGAAGAATACCAATATTAAATACGATCTCATTGAACCCTACTCACGCAAAGTGTGGAAACTTACTTTCCACGTGAGGGAAACAGCAAACAATGCGCTAGTCAATACTTAGCTCGAGAAAAAAGACCTGTTCTCTTCATTCCGAGGGAAACACTGTTCAGAAAAGGTGTTCTCCGTGGGATCCCCATGGAAATAAGTAAAGAAGAATGCCTTCAAGAAATGAACGAACGAAACCCGACCTTGAAAGGGGTCGATATGTACAGATTTAGACGCAGGGTCATAGTTGATACCAAATCTGAATTGGTGGATACACAGTCGATCTGCTTAACGGTTAGGGGCAAATAATTACCGGCTTATGTGTTCTTCTTGCGAGCCAGAATTGGTATCGAGCCATTCATTCCAACAATCCGTCAATGCTGGAAATGCGGTAAAGTGGGTCACTCCACGAAATTCTGCAAAGACGTTGAGAAGTGCCTGAATTGCAGACAAGCAGAACATGGTGAATTCGGTGCGTGTGGAGCAACACCCCAGTCTGTTAATTGTTACGAGAGTCATAGAGCACTGAGCAGGGACTGCCCGGAAGTTATCAAGTTGAAACGAATAAGCAAAATAATGGCGGAGGAAAATCTTCCCTTCCTTATGGCAAGGAACGTATTCGAGCGAGGTAATGCTGAACGGAACGAAGCACCGCATAAAAATAAAACTAATTTCCCTCCGCTACCCAACAGCGCAGCAACTGGCCAATCCAGATACAACAGAGAACGCGCTCTCGCGTTAGATGATATTTCCAACGTAATACGATACTCAACTGCTGTGATTTTATCCGAAGAAACGAAAACAACGCCGAAACGATTCAACGAGGCCGTAACCAGAATTCCTGATCTCGACAAACTCTGGTCTAGAATTTAGAAAACCATATCACTACACCTAGCCCAACATGGAAAGGGAACTGAACAACGTGAGATTACTCCGGTGGAACTGCCAAAGCATCCGGGCTAAATTACCAGGACTTCAGCATCGGGCCAATAACTTTGATATCATATTACTATCAGAAACGTGGCTGCCGTTAGACGACAAAGTTGATATTAGAGGATTCGATGTGGTAAGGAGCGACAGGTTGACCCACAATGGAGGTGGAGTAGCCATTTTTATTAGTCATCAACTGAAATACAAAAAGGTAACTAGAGTACTCAACTGTAATAACAATATCGAAATGTGTGCAATTGAGATCTTGACGAAAGACAACAAATTAACTATTGCTTCATGTTACAGACTACAAAATAGTCACATAAGAAGAGCCATGTGGGTGCGTTTTCTGTCGCAATTTGAGTGTAGATATCTTATTGGGGGCGACCTTAATGTCCATCACCCATTATGTGGAGATCGGCATAGATGTAGCGAAGGTACTGAAGTGTTTGACGCCTTGGAGGAAGTGGATGTTGGAATTTTTAATGATAATTCTCATACATTTTGCTCTCGACAATATAACACCTTCTCGGCAATGGACTTAACTACTGTCGATAATGGATCAATTCTTACATATAGTTCATCTGTAGGTAAGGATTCTTGGGTGAGTGACCACTACCCGATTGCCATCACTCTCAATGGAAAAGTAGTAGCACAAACGAAGATTCGAACAACACGTAGACTTTATAATTGTCGAACCGACTGGGAGAAGGTCAGTCAAAACTTCAAGTCGTGCACTAACCAATGCCACGAACTGATCAACAATATACGAATAGGTAGTCAAGAAAAATATACTACTTTCACTGCAATAATATCGGATAGTTTTCAAGATACTGGCACGAAAAAGCGAAACCCTAATCCTAGTAGTATCAAAGTAAAATCTAAAAATAACGCATCCAAAAATGATACACGCACGAGAAACCCCCTGGGGAAGCGCCCCCTGGCGAGAAGCGCCCTGGTAGGATGATCAGTGTGAACAATTAGTTGGACTAAGAAGAGCGGCAGTTCTGCGCTACAAGCAATTTGGGACAAGGGATAACTTTCGAAAAGTTGTAATTGCTGAGCACAATGCTAAAACAGGTTTGAAAAAATTAAAAGACAGAAATTGAAAAATTTTTGTGACTCTTTCACAAAATACACGTCACAATTGTACATCTGGAGGAAACTGAAAGGCTTTAAAAATACATGGGGTAAGCAGGAAAACGCTCATGAATACAGTGAAGAAACAATGTATAATGTCCAAAAAGCAATAGATCAGCTATGTCCAGCCTGGGTGCCGCGAGGTCCGCCTGTGCTAGAGAGTAATAATGGAGATGCATTCCTCGAACAACCTGTTTCCATGAAAGAACTGAACATCGCAATCGATAAGGCTAAGAGCACGAGCAGTCCTGAACTCGACAGCATAGACTACCTTATAATCAAGAAGCTTCCATCCGAGCTAAGAGAGATCCTATTGGCATTGTATAATGTAATCTTAAGGTCGGGATTTTTTCCTAATGAGTGGAGGAATTACGGTGTTTTTTTTTTTTTATTCCTAAAAGTGAATAGAAAAAGATTAGACCGATATCTTTAGCACCTTGTTTGCTAAAGAATTTCGAAAGAATGCAGAACATGCGGTTATGTTGGTGGTCAGAATTTCATAAAAAGCTCCCAAGGTCACAATTTGGATTCAGACGCGAAAAATCGTGTATAGACGATTTAGCAATACTCTTTGCGGAAACTCAAAAAGCCTTCGAGGAGAAAAAAAAGCATGGTGTCAGTCTTTGTCGACATAAAAAGTTCATACGACAATGTACTAGGAGAAGAACTTATTCAAGGACTCAAAGTGATGGGAATCCCCGAATTAATTCTTACCTTCATCTACAATCTCGTATTCAAAAGAGTTCTATCATTCAAGTTCGGTGAAATTGACTTGCCCAGAACGGTCTACAGAGACCTAACGCAAGGAGGAGTGTTAAGCCCTACTTATATGCTATTTATATGTGCAACCAAGGAACAAACATTACTGATGACTGTCACTTAGTGCAATTTGCTGATGACACAGCTTACTTTTCAGCCGCGGCTGACCCCCGAGTTGCCATTAACGTACTCGAACAAACGCTTAGGAACGTCAACCGTTTTTTGACCAATCAGGGACTGGAAATCGCTCCGGAAAATGTCAACTTTGTCTATTTAGCCAGGACAGGAAAATTAGAGAAAAACAATGGACGCTACTAATTGGTCAGTTGGTAAAAGTGGTCACGGGAAAACAACACGTTACATTTTTACGGCTAATATTTGAGTCGTCAATGGAATGGGACCGGCAAATAGAATCTATTACGGAAAGGTGTGTGAAACCGCTATCCATTATGGCGTATTTAAGAACCACCTGGCTGGGAGCGGATCCATCTGTATTACTGCGAATGTACAAATAATCCCCTCTCGTACGATCGAGAATGGAATTCCTTTACCTCTCACTTCCGGAAAAATTAAGTTGCCAACTGAGTAAGATATATAGAGCACTCCGAATAGCTTTAGGATATAGACAATCAACACCTACAAACATTATTCTTGCGGAGGCGAAAGAACCCCCGATCAACATACGATTCAAATATCTATTTATGAATTTTCTAATTCGCGTGGCAGCCTATTCCGAACACCCGTTAATCCCCGTTTCACAACAATAAGTGGACAATCGAGATGACCCAGTTGAAGTTTTCCCGGGGAAAACGCCTTTACTAACTGAACGATTTGGGCAGTTGATACTTATCCAACACCATATTGCTAGCAGTGACAGACTCATATGTTATCAATACCCCTACGAATCCCTGTGGTTTAAACTCGACGTATTCTTCGAAGAAGAACGAAATATTAGCGATAGTCCCAACAAAAATGATAGATTTCAGGAAAACTTCAGGGTCCAAGACCACAGGACGAGGATTCATCGGCTTCGCGAACGTCTGTGCAGAATTGGTGTAAAGGAAGTTTCACACAAGGCCAAAAGAAGGACGACATCAGTCATGTATCCGAGGACAAGCCTAACAAGGACAACAGGCCCAGAGCAGTTCAATTCGACACCCGGAAAACGACAACCGTACCCGAAGAGCGGACCAATCGACCGAGCAGACTCACCAGATTCGAGAGGAAGCCAGCAAGCGGATCAGCAGCAACAGCATGCAGATCTACCAGATCATCGTACTGTAAGTGACGGAACAATTTCTCTTGTAACCCGCCAAAACCAGTCGCAAAGATAGCGAGCGTACCAAAATACGTATGTCCAACGACGAGCTTGTGAATCGTCTGAAATTACGAGGCGCACGTACACTTTCTCGGTCCCTAGACTCGTTTTTCAATCGAAATCTCACATTTACTCGTTCCTTCAAAGAAGAATTTTCCCCGTCGGTCAAAAGAATTAAAAGAAATTTAAGCACAGATACTCTAAACCAGTCTCTCAACTAAGAAGAATGAATTCGAAACATGGAAGAAACCGATAGCTTCAATAGAACCGATTTGGCAGATCTTTCTTCGTCTATTATTCAAAAACATAACGTCAGTATGCCAGTAACCGTAAATCTAGAAGACACGCACGCCGGTGTCGCTGGCGGAAGTGGTCAAAATAACGATGTCCCCCAAACCCCTCCGAGAAGGTCAAGAAGAGGCATGCTCCTCAGTGAGGCACGAGCAATTTTTCCCACATTTGATGGCGAAAATCCTAAACGCGCAAAAAATTTACTCGACGCGTATGAACTAGCTCACAGTGTAGTAGACGATTGCGACAAATCAATCATTTCAAAACTCCTACTGCCGACAAAACTGACAGATGACGCATAGGAAGACGTTCGTTACAAAACGATAGAATCATACGAAGCATTCAGACAACACATAACGGAACGATATGGGGTAAAACGAACCGTAGGAGCTCTACAAATAGAGATGCATACGTGCAAACAAAATCATAACGAAAGCATAGTAGATTTTGGAAAAAGATTACAAATTCTCACGATGGAATTAATTGAAGCAAGGGTAGAAAACGAAGCTAACATNACACATAACACAAAAATTCGCGGTAGAACGCTACGTAAAGAAAATAGCGTTATCAAATTTTGAAAGAGGACTCAAAAAGGAGTACCAAATCCTCGTCAAAGCCAAAGGGTATCCCAATTTAAATGAAGCAATAAAAGAAGCCCAAAATGAAGAAATAATCCTTCAAGGCTACGAGTCAGTAGCAAAACAGACGCACTCCGAGAGGCGTCACGAATTTTTCCAAACGTGCAAAAAATCTGGCCATTTGACAGAAGAATGTGAGAAGGAGAGACTTGAGAACCTGGGTCATATGTTCCGTTTAGATCGAACTTCCCTTCTAATAACATTCGTACTTTAATCAATGGTGTGATTATTCGTTTTTTTGTTCTCCATTCAACTCTACTTCTATCACCGAGTTGCTTCCGATTGTTCTAGTTTCATTTCCGTTTTTCTTTTTAAACCAGCAAGAATCCTCGGGATGGTATCTACTACCTTTGTTTAGTTTTTCGCAATTCTTGCATGGTTTTTTTTCTTCAAAGGATTTTTTTTCCATTGTCCTGTTTTTCCTCATTTTTCTTGAAAAAACTGTTCTTACTCACCAGACCCTCGCATTTTCTAAGCTCGTGGAGTAGTTTGGTCGCATTTTCGCAGTTTTCCCTGTCTATCTTATTCCTAATAAATTCGGGCAATCCTGCTGCTACAAGCATCACCAGCGTCTTGTCGCCCATACCACTGTCCATATCTCGTAGCAGTTTTTCTTTCTTCATGGCGTATTCCATTAGTGAGCCTTCTCTATATCTGTACGATATAGCGTATACGCCGGTGTTCCATCCTTTGTCCACGAATGATTCCAAGAATTTTTTCTTCCATTCAGTCCACTCAGCTTCTATCGTCAACGGCGTTAGTGCTGCCGAGTGCCAATCCAAGCATGGCTTGTCCAGAAATAGTCGCAGAATTTCGATTTTCGTGTTATCCTTGTCGATTTCGAATCTCTCACACGCCTTTTCGAACGTTTCGAGCCATTGTTTCGCATTTGTATGTTTGCACACAAATTTTTCGACCATAAATCTCTCTGCTACGTTTCTCAGATTGAGTCGATCTTCCTTCTTCTGTGTGGGCTCAAGTGTTGTTGTTTCCACTATCCGTTCTAGGTATGTGACGTTGAAAATGATATTATTGTCTTCATCGAAGTAAACCGCTTCCATCTCCTCTGTGCATGTGATCCACGCCGTTCTTTCTTGGCCTCTTTGATTGAGGCTTTTTTCACCCTTTTATAGATCTCTTTATTAGTTTATCGTGCATACACGCGAACTTTTCAGCCTCTGGCAATGCGTATTTCTCCTTTTCCTCCGTTGTGATGGAGTTTATCACAATTATGCTTGTTTTTTTGTCATTGGGTGATGCCACATATTTAAATGTGAATCCCAATTTTTTTGCCATTTTCGACTAAAATTATCGTTTTATAATGTGTATTATGAAGGCTCCCGGAGAATTGTTGGTCGTTGGCGGAGAATAAACAACAATTTGTTTCTCTGCAAATAGAGTAGGAACTCTCTCATTTATTGGTAAACCATTTATAATATTTAGAGACGCGGCGGCGTCTTGACGCCAAGTATTAAAAAGAAAAGTTCGAAAACGCCGTGTGTCTATTGTTACGTCCCGGTTTAAATTGTTGTTACCGTGGTCGTAAATGACGCTTCAGTTTCGGTCAGCTGTGAGAGACCGGGGATTGAAGCGATGTCGAGTGGCAGACGAAACCTTTTGGGTTATATTTTGAGTAAAACCCACTTACCTTTTCGTTGGTGCTTAAGGTACACGTGAAGAGTGCGGTGATATCCGCGGCACGGTCAGATCCCTCGTTCTCGGGCCACCCGGTATGAAGCCGATGGCGATTGGAGAGAGACAAGTGGAGTGTAACTGGTGGAACCGTTGTTCGCGGGTATGTTCGCGCGGGTGAAATAAAACCGAACTCCGCGCGATAAATATTTTAAAACAATAAAAGTATATTCAAAATAAAAAGGATGAATGTTGTCGAACAGTTTTGCAATTCTTATTTTTTGTCAGAGCGACCAAAGCCGGAGGAGAACCGATGCGTTCGATCCGCGCGTTAAGACTGACGGACCGGCCTTTTGCATTTTGTCTCGCTGACCATTAGTCTCTTTTCCGAGTCAGTTGAAAATGCTTAGGCCGAGGTTCCCATGATCTTGGATTGATGCTTCAGCATTTTCCCATGGTGAACCTTCTCGCGGCGTTCGTCGCTGCTGAGTTGCGTTTCCTTATCGCTAGGTGAGACGGACCGCGAGCGGTTCGTCTCTTCGTATGATTATTTTATAAACGTAATTTATTACGTATAATTATTCATTAAAGTAGGTATGATTATTGGGGCAAAGTATCGGGACGAATCTCCAGGACGTAACACTATATACTCGAGATTGGGCATTTTTCCGTTACGTTCAAACTTAAAGTGGTCGTCATTAAAAAACGCGTCGGTTTATAAAAAATGTAATGGCAGTTTATATATGTATGCCGTGGGTAGTGCATCCGATGGTCTATGAATTTTCGACCTGTGACCTTGAGAAGTGCCTCAAACCATGACAAGAGTGTTTTAACAAGCCCGATTTCATTATCGAAAAATTTTTCCACAGTGACGTCACAAAATATATATATATCTAAACCAACGCTTTCGCGAAGTACGGGTAATGCGGGTCACGACTTCCACCGAAACGGCAATCACACAGAGGGCAACGGGGGTCGAGGGGGCGCAGTCCCCTACGGGGGGGTCGGGGGCAGAGCCCCCCGCATCGGGGGTCGAGGCAGCGAAGCCCCCCGCGGAGTGGAGGGGCGGAGCCCCCTGGGGGCAGAGCTCCCCAAGGACGAAATTACTATTTTAAAATAGTCACCGCCATTCGCTCACCCTACACCCGCCCACGCATCCACCCACATATGCATACATTGACCCTTTCACATCCTACCACATTCAAACAAATGCGAAAAAAAATATATACATAATGAATACATGCATGACGTACGTGTACTTGTATGGTATAATATGGTATTGTATGGTATGGTATGGTACAGTATGATATGGTATGATATCGAATGGTATCATATGGTATGGTATGTTATAGGTATGCACTAGGGTGGCTCAAAAAAAATCGACTTTTTTTTTGGGTCCCGTATCAAAATATTTTAGTTTATCATATTTTAAGAGCCCAAACCAAAAATTAGCTCGATAAAAAAATTTTTAGAGGTCGCTCACGAATTTTAAAAATTTCAAAAATGGTCAAATCTCGATTCGAAAAAATAAATTTAATTTTTTTCTCGATACGGTGAAATTTTGTACATAGAAAATCATTAACTTTCTGAAATTTTCAGCTCAAAATATGAATTTTTAACGGTCGGTTGGAATTTTTGAATATTTCAAAGTTTATTGATTTCTATGCTTTTTAGCGACCTTTAAATATTAATATTATGGCTCAATTTTGGACTTTAAATTCAATGCATATCACAAGGCATAGAGATACATCACTAGCGAAAAAATAAAAAAATAAAGACACCGCATCGAAACTGTTTTTTCTGATTGACTTAAACTTTAAATCGAATATCAATTCAAGGTCAAAGCTATACATAAACATTACATTTACTTCTTTTTATGTGGGATTAACACTAGTTACTTCCATCATATTTTTCATTTTTTAATGTATTTCGAAATTACCATCGTACGATAAAGCAGAGATTTTGTTTACCGACGCAGCAGGAATTAGTTCTTTTTTTGCCACCGTGTACTGCTGGTGCTATTGTAGTGTATCGCGAAAAACACTGTTCGACGAATGTTTGTTGTCTAAATTTTGCTCTTTCACACAACTTTCAAAGCAATATCTGCGATAATTGTTAATTGAACGTAATATTGTTTAAGTTTATTTCTCTGTAAACAATCTTCGGATAATTCAAACAAACAATAAACTTCGATGATTCAGGTATGCGCCAGTAACAATAATTATTTCTCTCCTATTTTATTTTCTCATCTCAAAACAATTGTAATGTTTACGAAAAATATTCTTTTACGTCAAATTTTTCATTCAAACTTTTACCATCATCATATTCATTTTATTTATGACTTAAAAATACGTTTTTAATTCATGATGTCGTTTTTGATTATATATTATTTCTTCTATAGAATTAGAAATGAGCTCGAAACTACATTTAAGATCGACCAGGCCACAAGGTCCTGGCGAATGGTTAATTGGCAAATATCATGAAGAATTAACGACTACCAAATTTCCTTCTCGTCTCGAAGTGCTCAGTTTTTTTTTTATATCATCATTATGAAAAAAAATTGACGATTGCTCAAAGTGCCAACGTCACTACTCAGAAAATGAAAGAAATCTGGAAAGCTGTGGTTCTCATTCAAGACTTCCATATCAAGGAAAACATCAAAAAACTATTCGGCACGTGGCAAAAATTGAAAAAAATCGTTTAAGGCTCTCAAAAACTCAACGGGAAAACAAAGAGATGTTCTTGAATTCTCTGAGTAACAAATTCGACTGTACATACCGAACAACAAAAAATGATGTACGAAACTCCACTCGGAATGGACCACCAAACTCTCTTCTTCCTACTCAAAATACTTTGGTGTCTTCTCAAAAAAGTTCTACTTCACATTCAAGTGTATCGTCACATGAAATTTATCCATCTCCTCCGCCGAAGAAAAGAAAAATCGACCAAGTGAAGAAACCTAATATAATTACTCGAGAATTGTCAACTATGCTAGATCGTACAATGACATCGAATCGCCAAGCGACATTTATCTTAGCTGCAGCGTGTACTTCTCTGAAGCAAGATGTGGTTAATATTAAGTTGAGTAAAGACACAGTTCGTCGTACACGTCAAAAACATCGAGCAGAGATAGCAAAATATTTGCAGGATTCTTTCGAACCAAATACATGTCTCACAATACATTGGGATTCTAAACTGATGAAATCTTCAAACTTTTCCGAAGCTGAAGATAGGTTGGCAGTACTGGTTACAGGGCAGGAAATAACTAAACTTTTATCTATTCCTAAAATTGATGGATCATCGGGCAGCAATCAAGCTACGGCTGTTTATAATGTCGTCTTGGAGTGGAATTTGACTAATCAAATTCGATCAATGTGTTTTGATACGACTGCTAGTAACACAGGAAAAAATGAAGGAGCCTGTGTTCATTTGGAAAAAAACTGAATAAGAAAATGCTCCACTTTGCTTGTAGGCATCATATTTTCGAGCTAATTTTAACAGCAATATTTGCAAAACAGTTAGAACCAGTCGTTAGTGGCCCTCAAATAAAATTGTTCGAACGCTTTAAGAATACATGGCCAAAACTTGACAAAAATAAATTCGAACACGGTAATATAGAAGACGAGACTGGAATTAAAGATTTTATTCGTGACCAATTGAAGAGCCAACAACCGAGACATGATTACATGGAGTTATTAACAATCTCATTGGTTTATCTTGGCGAATCTACTGATTTTGTAATTAGAAAGCCTGGTCCATATCATCGAGCTAGATGGATGGCTAAAATAATTTACTGTTTGAAAATATATCTTTTTCGCAGTCAATTCAAGTGATCCAGCTCAGAGTTAAGTGGACTCGAGGCATTCAATGAATTCGTCATTAAAATATATTTAAAAGTCTGGTTTCTTTGTTAAAGTCCTACAATAGCACCAAGAACCGATTTAGAGTTATTGAAAGATCTTGTGCAATATAAAGAACATAATGAAAAATTGGCTTCTGCAGCACTCACAAGTTTTTCTCGGCATTTATGGTACATTAGTGACCATTTAATTGCATTGGCGTTTTTTGACGATGAAATTTCGTTTGGAACGAAAATTAAAATGGTATCCGCGTTAAACAAAAAATGTGGACCGCCAGTAAATCG
>JBAJMU010000010.1:87370-97388 GCA_037952995.1 Hyposoter didymator | reverse complement strand
TTTTTTTTGGTTTTTTTTTTTTTTTTATCAAGCCCCTTCTCCCTTTTCGGGATTTTCAGAAGTCGGCTGTTCTTCCTTCATCCATCCTTCTACTTATCCACTTCTTTTCCACCTTCCCTGTCCAATTTCATGGCCGGGTGCTAGGTCCAGGTCAGTAACCAGACAACCAGCCAGTGCGGCTGCAGCCGACTTCCTATTCTGGCACGCACATCAGCACGTACCATGGGCCCCGGGAAACCGCGGAAAACCTGGGCCACTACAGTCGGTCCCTAGGTTCGCCTCACGGCCTCGGAGCTACGTCACATCATTTCAGGAGAACGTAAACATTAGACTGATTCAAAAAAAAAAAAAAATGTTTTTTTCCTTCTGGATTCTTATGCTATCGTTAGACAACAATTAAAGAAAATTTCACAAAAAAAATGCGCGTGGTCACTTAATTTTTAGAGGTGGCTATCTCGACTTTTTTGTATTTTTTCCATGAATTTACTCAATGATCAATAACGACGTCGAATTTACTCTCGTTATTCATATATTCGCACTTTTTACAAAAAATGAAATGATAACCTTTTACTCATAAATCATGTTTTTTCATTTTCAAAATTCTACACTCAAATTATTTTCAAACTCATTTCCATTCCTTCCCAGCCACTGTGCATAACATCGCGCATGCCACTTGGCACACCACTGCGCATGCCACTGCGCGTACCACTGCGCATGCCACTGCGCTTGTCACTGCGTATGCGCAGTAGCCGCGGCGCCATTTTGGATCTGTAAGTGGTGTTGTTTTTGTTCAATGTGAGTAAACTAAAAACAATTTTGAACAATGGCTCGGAAAAACGGAGACAACACAATTTGGCTAATCGGCAAGGAAATTTCGGAAATACGTAGCCGTCATTTACCTTCATATCGGAAAGTTCTAAGTTTTTTCTTTTACAAACATAAGAGAGAAAAACTGACCATTCGTCAAAGTGCCCGCGAAACCATCGAACAAGTTTTCGAACAATGGAAGTGTGCTGAAATTCCAACGTGTCAATTAAATAACGCAACGGTGAAATTAATTAAACTCCATCAAGTCTGGAAAAAGCTTTTAAAAAATCGTGCTAAAAAGAATTTGCCATCACAAATATTGAAGGAGCGTAAATTTACGAGAGATTTGGACAAAGTGTTTAATGTTGCACATTTTCGTTCTGCCCAAAATGTGAAAGAACTTGAGCGATTATTTTTGTTATCACAACGAAAAAAAAATCAAAACGACCCAGCACTCTCCGCAATTACGGAGGAGAATACAGATTCACCGCCTCCATCTTCCAACGGCGATGAAAATAAAGAATATCTCGAAGATGAAGTCGGTGCAGGTATGATTGAAACGTGTGAGAGCGCGGATCTAGATCGCACTTGTATTGCTGTTGCCGGATGGTTCTCTGCTTTTCATTTATTTTATCATTCAATTTGGAACGCTTTATGTTTTAGTTTTGAGTCAGACTTTATCTCAGTGCAGTATCTCCTCAGAGTCTCAACCTTCAGGAAAATTGTCACGGACAATTTCAAATTTTGAGGACGAAATGAATGTCGATCAAAATAAAACGAAAAAAATAACCGTATGACTCCAGGCCTCGTTTCTGCACTTGACAGAAATAGAACGAGCAGCAGAAATGCTGCACATATTTTATCTGCCACGGCCCAAAGCCTTGGAATGAACTTGGATGATGTGAATGTTAGTTACAGCACGATACACAGATACCGATCAAAAATAAGAAAGACTATCGCACAAATCATAAAAGCTGGTATACAAACAGCAAATTCATTAGTGATTCATTGGGATGGAAAACTTCTCTCGGATATTGTCACCCGTGGCAAAGTAGAAAGGCTTCCGATCGTTATAACCGGTCTCGAAACGGAGCAATTGCTTGGAGTCCCAAAACTCGACCGAGGACCGGGAGAAAAACAAGCCGAAATAATTTTTAAAACATTGAGAGACTGGAAATTGATGGATCGAGTGAAAGCCATGTGCTTCGACACGACCAGCTCTAATACGGGTATTTTCATTAGAGACGCACTTAAGGTGCCAAAAATGCAATAACGTTTCTCTTAGTAGCACTTTTTGGTCCGTGTTGATTTTGGTGAAGAGAAATTTACGCCAAGAAAAGAAATGTTTTTTTTTACACAAAACTTGTCTAGATTTTTAGTTCAGTACGTCGTAAATCGTACTTTTTTAAATCGTTTAATCGTATTAAAAAGTGATTTATAAATTTAAAGGCCCCTCGAATGGAACCTGCGTACTGCTCGAAAAGAATTTGGATAGACCGCTGCTGTATCTGGCCTGTCGCCATCACATTTTCGAATTGATCTTGAGAGGTGTGTTTGAAATTTTTTGGCCAGTAACATCTGGTCCAACAACGCCAATTTTCAAACGGCTCAAGGACAATTGGGATACGATTGATACCGCAGCATTTGAAACGGGATTGATGAAATTATTGCGAAGACATTGGATAATCAAAAAGATGAAATATTGGATTTCATATTCCATCAACTCCAAGTATATCTTTCACCAAATTTTTCGTTTTCGTTACATACAAGGGCATTGGAGAAGAAATTATTTGCGTTTTTAAACTACTATTCAATCATTCTAGACAACTCAACCGAGAAACGACTATCGCGAACTTTTGGAGCTGGGATGCATTTTTTTGGGCGGCGTACCCCCTCGTGGTATACAGTTCAAATATCCTGGAGCAATGCATTGAAACGTTTCGATATAGCGGGGGAGGCGATTTTCCGTCTTCTTCCGCTGGAAACGGGATTCGGACTCGAGGGCGATTCCCTGTTAGAGATAGGATTAGGCTAGAAGGATAATTTAATGTAAAAATGAAAATTAATAAGAGAATTATTAATGCAGCGCCTCTCTTACACGCGTAACTCCTGGGGAGTTATGCGTTGCCTCAGGGTGATGTGTGCGTGTCGTCAGTAATGACGTGTACGACCCTTCATCATTGGCGTTCATGAGAACGTAAGAGAGATCGCTGCTGAAAGAAAAATTACAAATTAATGAAATTAACAGAATTTTGGAATGCAATTATAATATCGAAAGCGGGTGAAGCCCTGTGCGGTGTTAGTTAGAAATTAGTTATATTTTTGATTAATTAGTCGGAAATTATAAATAATTGATGGTCAAAGATTTTGGAAAGGATCAGGATCGTAAGAAGGAGACGGAGTCTCGCTTGACCGCTTATCCGTGTCTCGAGCGCACACACACGTAAGGTGCCTGTGACGTCACGAGCCGAGCAAACGCTCGGTGATTTATGACCGTGTTGACGAGAAGCGTCGAATTCGAAATTGTGTTGCCAGGCGTGATTATTTCGTTAAATATAATTGATTGGAACTTATAATGCAGCGAATAATAAAATTGAGCTGGGGAAAATTATTTAGACTATTGTTCGTTGTTGTATGTGAAAATTGAATCGTGAGAAGCAAAGAATGATATAAGAAAAGGACGTCAAACGCCAGAGAAGCTGGCGGGCAAATCGAATCAAATAATTCTTTGGAATTATTTGATTCTCGCGGCGGACACTGAGATGTCTCTCAGCTGGACGCTTGCTTGCCGAGTGCAGGCGTACGAAGCGTCAGAGAAGCTGACGTGAAAAGTTTCGAATTAATCTTAATCTTTTGATTGATTAATTCTCATAGCGGGCGCGAACAATATTTAATGTTTCGCGGTGCGTGTGTTTGCTGAACGCACACGCCCCAAGCACCAGAGAAGCTGGTGTGCAAACTATTTTTGTCGAACTAAGGAGCATGATCCGCGTGGTGTGGAGTTTGTCCGTATGACAGCCAGGACTCGAATGCGTTGATTTTACCGAATAATCGCGACACGGCCTACCTATGGTCACCAGATAAATTCCCCAATCCTGAGGTCGAAAGTCAAGCGCAATGCAGGCATCTAACTCAGGATTAGTTCCCTAAACGCGAACTCAAGTTGCTCGGAGGAGTTCGACTTCAAACAATTCGTTACAAGTCCATTCTGTGAGATTATGTTGCTCGTTGTGAGTAAAAGAATTTTGATCAGAAGAATGGCCACGAGCTCTTGTCGCAGGCCCTTAAATAGACGAGTTGTGGCGAGAGGAGAAATTTCCCTACCGCGATCCTCTGAGAGGTGATCGGTGGGATCGTGGTCAGGTGGGATGACCACCGAGTCCAAAAGATAGACTTTTCTCGCTCTCACCCGCCAAGGAGGTTTATTGTTGTTATTCTCGCATATTTGCGAGGCGTCGTGATCTTTGCGGGTATTAGGAGCAAAGGATGTTGCGAAGGTGTTGATAATTTTGACAGGCGTGACAAGCGGGGCGGTCCGATGGGCCGTCTCACTTACGTCTCGCTGATGTAACGTACGTCGAAGGTGGAACAAGGGCTCGAGATAGTAAGGTGTGTCTCATCGTTGATTGCCGAAATGGCGACGCTCTTCTCTCAAAACTGAGAGAGAGACAGAGCACTCGTCCACTCATGTTGACGGTACGGGTCGTTCCGTTACAGCATCATGCCCGATGGCTTGCCAAAGCAATTTATTGCTTAAAAATGTTTATTTTCAAAAAACAACTGCAACTTACGAAACACGAAATATCTAGTCTCCGTGAAGTTTGCATTTTCATCGCAATGTTTTATTTGAAGGCGTGGTTCACTGCTCCTCTCGCAGTCAAAGCACCTCATCACGACCTGAGTTTGATGAAAGCTCTTGTAATGAATCAAGCGATTCATCACAAAGTTACCGAAGTAGCCAGTACCAAACTTGCGAGGCATTTGTGGTACATGTCCGAGGAACTCGCTGCATTATCTATTTTCGACGACGCCGTCCCACGATTGACCAAGTTGAAGATGATTTCAAATCTTAAAGATCGCCACGCTACACCGGGAAATTTCAAACGCGTCGTCTTAAAAAAAGACGGGCTAAAATTGTTGGTTTCAAAAGATATCAGCGATTTCGTTAGCCAGAGATCCATGATTTTATTTGAGAAATTGGAACTCAATATTGGCTTTCTCGACTTCGATCCCAACTCATGGGAAATGAACGAAGCTTATAAAAATGCACGAAAGATCGTGCAAAATTTGAAAGTCATTAACGATGTCGCTGAAAGGGGCGTAGCTCTTGTCGAAAATTTCAATGATAGTTTGACAAAAGACGAAGATGAAAAGCAGTACTTGCTGCAAGTGGTCCAGCTACATCGGCAACGCTTTCCAAATTGCAGCAAAAAAGAAGCGATCGCTGTTCAACAATGAATAAGAAGCGTAAAAGCTTTACCGTTGCGTTAAGACTATTTTTATCATTTAATGCATTATTGTTAGTAGTTTTTCTCAAATTATCGATGGTAAAACAAGTTGTCATAATAATAAGTTATTGTTTTATTAAACAGGGTTTGAAATATTGTTTGGGCTCAATTTATTTACCGATTCATATTAATATTTTCGATTTTTTTTCTAGGAATTTAATATGTGTGTGTGCGTGATATACTTTCTTCGTCGCGAAACAGCTGTGACACATCCTTCCTTTTATTTATGCTATTTTCGGTATAATTGAGTACCATGATCATATTCATTGAGTAAAATCATGAAAAAAAACAAAAAGTCGAGATAGCTACCTCTAAAACTTGAGTAACCACGTCCATTTTTTTTGTGAAATTTTCTTTAATTGTTGTCTAACGATAGCATAAGAATCCAGAAGGAAAAAAATATAACATTTTTTTTTGAATCAGTCTAGTAAACATGGACTACAGCTGTATACATGTGACACTAGGGTGGTCCTTATATCGGGTGTTTTCAAAATTCCCTGCGGACAAGCCAGAAAAAGGAGGCAAAAAAATAAAGAAAACCGTACGTGAAACTTGGAGCCTGTGGGCCAAGTCAAAGTCGTGCCTCCAAGACGGCGAATTTTCGCATGTTATTTAAACGGAATTTCGGACTGAACACGTTATTTATTTTTTATCCACCTTAATAGTTCTTTGAAAAATCTGAAATTTGGCGCATGTCTACCTGATAACCATAGGTCTTCTACGAAAAATTGGGAGATCTCCGGCGAAAAAAGTTTCCAAGTTTCAGGACGTCAAAGTTGTGTTTTGAAATCGGAAATCACAATTTAACAAATAATTCGCTCATCACGCGACTCAAAAAAATTCAATGTGCTGACGACAGTTTTTGAAAATCATTCTTATTTCATTCATTTTTAATCGAAATTCGAAATGCATTTTTTATATTTTCTTTATTTAATATTGGCTTTGATCACATAGTTATAATCCAAATACTATCGATGATCGATATTTTTAAAAATCCCTTAGCACGGGACGTTTTCGAGCATCAGGAAATGTTTTCCTATTCTCGGATACAACTTGTAATATAAATGAGATGAGATTAATGAATCGACAGTTAAATTATTTAAACTTTCGATATCTGGTACTATTAATCGTTTCGGATAATCAGTATCGTCGTCGATGATGCTCAACCTTGACACCATTCGTCTTTTTATGTCGTTGGACAACTTTTCGTCGAAAAACGCCATTGCAGCAGTTTCTGGATTCAAGTACCACAAATGGTTCCTGAATTTCTTCAATGTCATTTCCGAAATTTTGTTGTCTATTAGTTTGTAATCGCTTAATTTTTTCACCAATTCCAAATCGCTTCTAGGCGCTGCAGGCGCAAAGGTACAGGTGAACCACGTTTGAATATAAATCAAAACGAGGAAAATGCAGATATCCGATAACGACTTTTCTTCAGTTCGCGTTAGCTTGAACTGCCCTCGGAATAAAAAGATCTTTAACACATAAATGGCCTTGGACATCCATCGAGCATGATGAAAAGAGCCTGGTTTTCTGAATTTAACTCCATCGCGAGGCGTTTTTCCAATAAATATTTGTGCCAATGTCAAGAGTTCTTTGTAATCGTCTCTAGGTTGAGCGGATTTTAATTGATCTTGGATAAATTCTTCGATATCTTCAACGTGGTTGGCGATCACATGACGGATATCGTTGTTCTCAATTCCGGTATTGTATTCATTGCTGTTGATAGTTAACCAAGCGTTCTGAAAACGTTTGAACAAGGGTACACCCGGACCGGTCGTGGAGGGAAATTTTTCTTCGAAAACAGCTCTTAAAATCATTTCAAAAATGTGGTGTCTGCATGGTAAATACAACAAATCTTTTTCTAACAATTGTTCTAATCGAACTGCTGCACCGCGTGAATGGCCTAAGTTTGATGGCGTAGTATCGCAACAGATCGCTTTGATAGAAGTGAGAAATCCCCAATCAGTGAGTACTTCAAAAATAGCGTTTGCTTGAGATAATCCTTTCCCATCCTCCAATTCTGGTACACCCAATAACTTTTCGATTTTATTATCGCTTAGCACTATGCATAATCTTTCTGTCATTTTTTGGTTTGATACACTTGGGAGCATTTTGCCGTCCCAATGCAAAACTCCCGCTTTCTATTCAATATCTTTGAATACCTGTTTAATGTGTTCACTTTTTTTCAAACGCATTTGTTCACGGTGTCGTCGAATTGAAGATTTGTTCAAAATTAATGAATGAGCATCAAAACCGAGAACAGTCGCAATAGTAGAAATTAAGTAGACGGCGTTTCGGTCGCTTATTTTGCACCGATCCAACGTTGCTACTCACTCGTCGTTCAAAACGTTTATTTGTCCACGTGCTCGTTTTGGATTCGATGGTCCTGCTTCTGCTCCGATTCCAGTAGAATTCGAAACATTAAGCTCGTCCAAAAAATTCGAATGAAATGAGAAAGGTTTTTGGCTGAGAAAGTGCTCTTGACTTCCATCACTCGATATTAACTCGACCATGTCAACTGAAATATGAGATACGAAATATCTTCGATGACATAAATAAAATAAAATAATTACAAACATTTTTTTCGGTTACATTATGGGTAAGTTTAAAACTTTCAGAAAATAATTCTTTTTTTACCTAAAGATAGTTTTTCTTGTGTTAGTTTCTGTAGATCATCTTTTTCTTCTTCGTCACATTCAACCTCGATATTGGCAATGTATCCAACACTTCCATTTTTTCTTTGATTTAATAAAAAATCTTTTTTGTTTTCGCTGATACCGTCGGAAACATTTTCGTGAGCGATATCGAAGACATTTTTCGTTGAGGACATGAAAACTTGCTCCCTTTGACGATTACTTTCTTTTTTTTTATTTTTCTGTAGAGAACGATATTCCTTGTGAAGATTTAATATTTTCTCTATGCAGCGCTGGTCTCTTTGAGTGGGCAAGCCCGCTTTTTGCCAAAAACTTTCACTTCCGCTATTGTATTTGTTGCACTTTCTCGTAATGTTGATTTCAAGACTCGAATGTGGAAGAAAAAGACTTTTAAAACTTGCAGAATGGATGGTAATTTGTTTCCAAGGATTTGGATATCAACATCCCCAATCAAATACAGATCCTGACGTAAAACCATCTGTGAATCCATCCTTAATGTGATAAAATCTAAGTTACGATTCTAAACTTTAACTAATAACAAAGACGTGGGAGTTACCCCGAATTAACCATTGTCCTGTTTGGACGTTCCTCGCATACGCATGCGTCGCTAATGAGTCCCACGTGCGCGCGCATCATTGCCAAGCCGCGCGTGTGCATGCGAGGAACATCTGAAAAGAGCCTATGGTCAATCAGGAGTAATTCCCACATCGTTGTTATACGGATAACCATGAAAACGTCATATCTTTGATCAACACAACTTTGACGTGCTGAATCTTGAAAAGTTTCATCGCCGGAGATCTCCCAATTTTTCGTAGAATACCTGGGAAAATGTTCTTGAAGAAAATACAAACTCCTTATCCCAAACAAAAGTCCCAAACACAGCTGCAAGATAATAGAAATCCTGGGAAATAGAAAAATGATTGACATTGTTACGTCCCGAGAGCAGGGTCTCGATGGGATCGTATATGTTCGGCTTACTTGCCAATGATTGAAACCGACTTACCGACTGATTGACGTCGTTGACTCTGGAGTCTCCGGTTACCGGCTGCCGAATACTATATTTTAAACGAATTTGGTTCGGTAGGTATTGGTTTGAGTGGGTTGTTGACCACTAGAGTCTCGTAGACCCTTTCAAGAATAATGTTTAACACCTTTAATTTTGTTGAAGTTAACAAAATATAAAATGGTTTATTTGAATGAAGTCGTTGTTTGGTTTTACACTGAGTTTACAATTGTTGGTTGATGTAGTTTACACTTATCTTAGCGTGAGATTCTTTTCTCAGTTAGCTATTATTTTATTATCAGAACTAGCCAAGGTATGCCCGCTTCGCTGGGCACCGTTTGTATTCAACGCAGATTTCCGTTGGATCGTTTTATCGTCCTGTTCAAAATTTGCTCAAATACTACTTTTTCCCTTAATTTTTCGTTAAATAAAAAAAAAACGACAATTTTCATACCAATTTTGTGTTTGAATCGTGAAAAGCGATCGTTTTATCGTCCTGTTCAAAAATTTGCTCAAAAAATACTTTTTCCCTTAATTTTTCGTTAAATAAAAAAAAACGTCAATTTTCATACCAATTTTGTGTTTGAATCGTGAAAAACGATCGTTTTACCGTCCTGTTCAAAATTTGCTCAAAAAATACTTTTTCCCTTAATTTTTCGTTGAATAAGAAAAAAACGTCAATTTTCATACCAATTTTGTGTTTGATTCGTGAAAAACGATCGTTTTTTCGTCCTGTTCAAAATTTGCTCAAAAAATACTTTTTCCCTTAATTTTTCGTTAAAAAAAAAAAAAACGTCAATTTTCATACCAATTTTGTGTTTGAATTGCTCAAGAAAAAACCGACCTTCTTCAAAATAAAATAAAATGAAAATAATGCAGTCAATGTAAAAATACAAATACTAAATGTACTACTTACACGCGGATGAGTCCATTTTTCTTCCTTCACTTTGTATTTCCGTTCTTGACGTTTAGAGATTTGATGTTTAATTGATATGAACTTCTGTCACTTTCATTTTTTCAAATGTTTATAACGGTGTTTTTTT
>JBAJMU010000010.1:52446-62603 GCA_037952995.1 Hyposoter didymator | reverse complement strand
TTTTTTAGCGAGCTAGAAAGACGCTGGCACGTGTTTACACTTCGTTTGAGCTAAACAAATCATGTCTATGCGAAAAAAATGGAGAATTGACCATCGTTTCTCCGAGACGATCGATTTTAGTTTGAAAATTGACGAAAAATCGTCATTTTCAAGCAAAAATCAGCGTAATGAGCCAAAANTTCAAGCAAAAATCATGTTAATGAGCCAAAAATCATATCTCGGCGAGGGGAAAAGATAACGGAATGATTCTAGGATTTAAATTTGCTGGACAAAGTATATTTCCGGGGAAAAAATCAGCATCGTCCTCCCATCATCCCAAGAACATAATTTCTCCTCTTCAAATTTACGAAAAAAACTTGATTTTGTTAGAGACGGCGAGAGAAGGAGGACAAAGCTTCACCACACACATCGGGGCAGACTTAGGTGTCGCCACTATACGGCCACTTGAGTCTCCCCGTTAACATTGAACAACGGCGGCCATCTTGGTTGACCGGTATCTTTCGTTCAGTTTGTCACGAGGCAGAGAAGGTGCGAGACGTGGTCGTCCTTCTCTCTCTAATCGCTGCGTAAAAGCCTCGTGGTCGCAAAAGCCTACTATCGCCTATCTTCTACGTACCCCGTCTTCATTGGGCGGTGATACTCCCTAATAATAGCCCTTCTTGCGGAGTCACCTTTCTATACGAGTCTATCTATATATATATATCAATAAATAAAGAATCTAACCTTTTTCAACTTAATTCTGAATCTTCTCAGTCTTCTTCTTCATCCTCTCCACCTCCCCTGCCCTGGCCAAGGCGGACGGAGTCAATGAATATAATCCTGACCAAATCATACAATGGGAATTATTCCAGCAATCTAATAATTCAACATTCAGAAGTGGGATAGATCTCTGTGCTCTGAAAGAATTCTTGGACTTGCCGAGACAGTAAAATCGCGTGTGGTGATAGGCAAGGCTCGCGCCGTCGCGAAACGTGTACAAAACGTTCGCGCCTGAGTGAAAATAAGACGAAAAGACTTAGTGGACTGCGTAAAGAAAAGAAAAACTGTAACCGAAAAACGCTAAGTGGGCTTTGTGGAAATTGTACTCTCGCTATGTGTCTCCTGTGTGACTTAGTGACTTATGTGGCTGTGTGATCTGTGTGAAAAGACAATAATAGAATCGACATAAATGATCGGGGAGCGCGAATTCGACGCGCTCGTTCAACAGGCAAACGAAATGGTCATAAATCGCTCGTTCGGACGAGGACGCGCGGGAACCTCAGTCGAACGCCGGTCGCAACGGGGAGTCGGAGCGATCGCAAACGAAAACATGGCTGATCACTTGGCGGCTAGTGCGTCGCAATATAGTGCGATTGTGATGGCAGTGGATTTTGTACGGGTAAAATAAAGGTAAACGTGCGTGTCTCTTAACGGTCGTGGACGCCATTGAGAAAAAGCAGGAACAAGGGCGCCCACGCAGTTTATTCTGTTACCAACACAAATATATAAATATGGCGATTATACACTGCTGCCGACACACGCCCACTTAATCGCTCAAACGATGATTTCTCTTTTTACATTTCTTTCTTTCTTTTCATATAAACATATTTTAAACGGAGACAAAAAATAAACGTAGGGAGAAGATACACAATGTGAAGTGATGAACGATTTTCCCCCCTTTTTCTTTTTTTAGCTTATTAGTCCCATTTTTCGCGAGCAAAACAAATTCTTTAGGTTTGTCACGTTTTTGGTTAAAGCATCAGCAACCATTTTTTCAGTAGGGATGTACTCGATGGTAATATTTCCTTTTTCTATGTGTTCACGTAGAAAATGGTGTTCAATATCGATGTGCTTCGTTCGTTGCCGGAATCCTGAGGTTAGTGCCAATGAGATCGCTCCCTTATTGTTACAGGATATCTTCGTTGGTTTTTTGACGGCGACTGGGTCGATATCGCGCATAAGTTGCCTGAGCCATAGCGCTTCTTGACATGCCGCTGATAGTGACATATATTCGGCCTCCGTGGTCGACGTTGCCACACTGTGCTGTACACGACTGCTCCATGAGATGGATCCTCCGTTTTGAGTAAACAAATATCCGGTTATTGAACAGCGATTATTTCTATCGTTTGCCCAGTCAGCGTCGCAGAACCCTTCGGCGTATGACGCTCCATTTTTCGAAAACTTCATTTTTAGCTCTTGAGTCCCCTTTAAATATCGGAGTACTCGTTTGACTGCTGTCCAATGAATTTTCTTTGGTTTTTGATTGTATCGGCTAAGAGTGTTTACCGCATGTGCGATGTCCGGTCTCGTGGCTTGGCTGACGTATAGCAACGCGCCCACTGCCTCTTGATATGGAACATTTTCCATCTCTTCTTCCTCGTTGTCGCTTATTTTCGACGAATCTTCGTCTAACCTTTAGTTAGAATCCAACGGTGTAGAGACTGGTTTACAATCTGTCATGTTGAATCGTTCAAGAACCTCTTTTATATACACTTCTTGATCTAATGTGATTTTACCAATTTTTTTGTTTCTCTCTACGCGAAGTCCCAATATGTGTTTTACTTCGCCTAAATCTTTGGATTTTAGTTTTTCCATCAGTCTTGATTTTACTGACAATGAGTCTTTCATTTTTGTGTCATTAGAGACGACCAAAATGTCATCGACGTACACAGCAATAATGCACAATTTTTCTTGATTTCGTTTTATATATATACATTGATCTGCAGCTGATTGCTCAAATTTTATTTCTTTTAGTATTTGATTTAATTTTTTATTCCACGATCTACCGCTCTGTTTGAGACCATAAATTGCCTTTTTTAATTTCCAAACTTTTCCTTCCTCACCTTGTTTTATGAGTTCCTTCGGCGGACGGGCGTAGATTTCTTCTTCCAGTTCTCCGTGAAGATAGGCTGTGACTACGTCGAGATGGTCGATCGTTAGATTTTTCCTTGCTGCGAGTGCGAACAAAAATCTCAGCGAACTGTGTCGCATGACCGGTGAGTACGTTTCCTTGTAGTCCACCCCTTTTTGTTGCGCGCAGCCTTTGACGACCAGTCTGGCCTTGTATCTTTCTATCGTACCGTCTACTTTCTTTTTTGTTTTGAATACCCATCTCGTGTTTAAAGGTTTTCTGTTATCCGGAAGGTTTGTCAATTCCCAAGTTTGGTTTTCAATCAAGGAATCTCTTTCCTCGTTCATCGCTTGTATCCATTTTTCTTTTTCAGGTCTCTCCAGAGCTTCTTCGGCCGTTTGTGGGTCCGATGAATACTGATCGCAAATTAAATACGATATGAAATCTTCTCGAATCACCGGTTTTCTGGTTCGAGTTGAACGACGAGGCTCGATTTCCTCTTGTTTTTCTGGAATTTTGACTTCATTTTTTGGGAACCATTCATCCGACGGAACTTCACCGACCGGACTGTAAAATTCTTCTTGGTCTCCCGATGATGATGAAGAATCTCCCGGATCTTCCTCCGATGAATCGATTTCTCGCTCTTCTTTTTGTTCCAGTTGGCCCTCGGTGATTGAATCTTCCAGTACAATCTCCGGAATGTATGATGGCTGTTTTCTGTCGTTTGTCTGTGAATTTTTTACTGTCTCGTCTTTCACAGTACCTTTTTCGAAGAAAACAACATCTCGACTTCTTATTATTTTCTTGTTTTGTGGATTTATTAATTTGTATCCTTTGGTCGTTTCGCAGTAACCGATAAAGATGAATTCCTCTGACTTCGGATCCCATTTTTTTCTTTTTTCGCCTGGTACATGCGCGTACGCCTTGCTACCAAACACTCTTATGTGTCCTAAGTTCGGTTTTTTTCCGGACCACGCTTCCTCTGGGGTTTTTCCTCGAACGCTTTTCGTTGGTGATCTGTTTGTTAAGTAAACCGCTGTTGAGCATGCTTCTGCCCAATATTCCTTAGGCAAGTTGGCTTCGAGCAACATGGTGCGTGCCTTTTCGACGATTGTTCGATTATATCTCTCGGCAACACCATTTTGTTGTGGATTGTACGGCACAGTTGTTTCGTGTTTTATCCCTTTGTCTTTTAGGATTTGATGAAGTTCTTTTGTCACGTACTCTATGCCATTATCCGTCCTCAGAGCTCGTACTCTCTCGCCTGTTTGGTTTTCTGCAAATTTCAAATAATCTTTTATCACCTCTGTCGCTTCGTTTTTTTGTTTCAAGAAATAGATGTGAATTTTTTTAGTAAAATCATCTATCAAGGACAGAAAGTAACGAGATCCACCAATCGAATTTTTTTCCATCGGTCCACAAATATCGGAGTGGACTAACTCAAGGGTTTTTGTTGTTCGGGTTGTGCTGGTGCGGAATGGAAGTTTTGAGAGTTTACCCCTTACGCAGGCTTCACAATTTTCTTTATTTTGATCAGTGAAATCAATTCCTTCAGCGAATGACCTCTTCAGTAATCCAAGGCTTTTTCTATTCAGGTGAGCCATCCTTCGATGCCACAGTAGACCATCGGTTTCTTGTTCCGCATGGTACGCGACTTGTTTCTCGAGGTCGATCCTGTAAATTCCATTTTTCTCGCTCGCCGTGGCTATTATTTCATCCTCCGGTCCTCGGATTGTACATCCTTTATCGTTAAATAATACTGTATTTCCTTTATTTACAATTTTGCTTACCGACAATAAATTTGCAGCAACGCCAGGGACGTAGAGAACATCCTTTACTATGAGTTCTTTTTCCTTCCCACCGATGTTCGCTGCTCCAGGAATTTTCACGTCTCCATCTGCGCTCCCTTGAAGTTTGTTGTTACTCGCTGTGTTTACTTCTGATTTCAGCTGCGACTTGAATTAAATATCTCTTCTTGGAACGACATGTGAGACGACGCACCAGAATCTACGAACCATTCGTTTTTGTCAGGATTTCTGTTAGCGTACAGCGCGTACAGCGCCTTGTGCGTAGCAGCATTTCCTTGTTCGCTCGACTCCCTCCTGGTGTTGCCGGTCTTTGAGTAGCATCTTTTTGCTATATGACCAATTTTCCCACACTTATTACAACGCGGGCCTGTTCTTCTCTTTGTTTGCTGGCCCCGCGAATACAACGCTTGGTCGGCGTCCACACTTTCGCCACTTTTTGTATTTTTAATGTCTTGCAAAAGTTTCGTTTTTATCGAATCAGCCGTCACTGCTGTGCCCGAACTTTCGATGCCCATGATCATGGGACGGAATTCACTGGGTAAACCGGCTAATAATAATGTTCCGACCCATTCATCACTCATCTCGAATCCAATTCCGGATAATTTGTGCGCTGTTGTAACTATCGTGTTTACGTATTCTTCTATCGACTCACTTTTTTCAAGTGTTGTTGTTACGAGCGTTTGGAGTCAACCGACGCGACGAGTTAACCCGGTATCCTCGAATGCTTTGTTGAGGCTCTGCCAAACTGCTTTCGCGTCTCCGGCACCGCGGGTATGCACGTAATTTATGGGTTCGATAGACATAATTATTTTTGATTTTGCACGTAGCACTTTTCTTTGGTCAGCGATGTACTCTTCCGACCCGAGCACACAACCCCACAAATCCTCTAATTCGAGCAAAGTTTGCATCGCGTACTTCCAATCCGAGTAATTTTCTCGACCACGAAGTTTTTCTATTTGAGGGGAATAATTCGCGTTATTCGGCACTTGTGCCTGTAAAACGACTCGTTGTATATTGTCGTTTTCGGCCATGTTGAACGCGTTCGTCGCACGATTTTTCGGAGCACTCGGTTTTCTTTTCAAACCGTTCTGACCACTGACTCTTTACTCACGCACTTCTTATTTTAAGTTTTCTGAACCGTATTTTTGCTTTATTTTACAAAATTGCCTGGGCCCATAACCTGATGGCAATGGATTTTGTACGGGTAAAATAAAGGTAAACGTGCGTGTCTCTTAACGGTCGTGGACGCCATTGAGAAAAAGCAGGAACAAGGGCGCCCACACAGTTTATTCTGTTACCAACACAAATATATAAATATGGCGATTATACACTGCTGCCAACAGAATGTACCGGAAGGCGCGTACAGTATTCCGAGAGAAGGTACAGGTGCACGCGAGTTACGGGGCGCAGAGCAAACGACAGCAACGCCGCACGAGAGGAGTGCCCAGTCGGATACCAGAACGGTTCCTACGTCCGCACCGGCCGAGCACTCGTCGCTCAATGAAAACGCGACACAACCTCAGATGGCGAATGCGCTACAGGCATTACTCGCGTCTAGCGATCCCGACTCCTTAGTACAATTGCTCTCTCACTTGCTCACGGTGAGACAACAACCGACTCAATCAGTCGTGGCCGCACAAATCCCGTCGTATCACGTGATACCGGATTTGTCGCGCGACATAGAAACGTTTACCGGTGATGGTGACGGAATTCGAGCGCGCGAGTGGATAGACAATTTGGAAACGTTACGCGACTTACACAAGTGGCCGGACGATTATTTGTTGGCGGCAGCACGCATGCATCTGGGTGGGGGCGCGCGTGATTGGTTTCGGGGCCGTGTCCGAACCCTACAGACGTGGGAAGAGTTTCGAAGCGCGTTCACTGTGACGTTTTCCACACAAGAAGTGACCGCGACTAAGTGGGACCGTATGCGCGCGCGAACTCAAAAGAAAGACGAACCCCTGTCGCAATATTTCCACGGAAAAGTGCGATTGTGTGGTGCGCTGAGTTTGACATTCGAAGATGAGAAAGGAGAAGTGCTCCGAGGACTGTGGTCTCGCGAGTTAGCACGAACGCTACTTTCGGCGACACACTACGACCACGATCACTTACTGCACGATATTATTCGGTTTGATCGGTGTTTGGGGAGTGAACGTGGCTCGGAGAAATCGCGACATCGACATACGAACAGCAATAACAATAACGCGCCTGAAAACCGACGCGACAAAGACGCGAATAAACCTCGTGGTGCTACATCAAACGGACCGCGGGACCGCGTGTGCTGTCGTTGCCGACAGTCGGGACATTTGGCGCGAGACTGCCCCAACCCCGCGAGTGAGGTGACATGTTATAAATGTAAGAAAACTGGCCATGTGAGTAAAACGTGTCCGCTGAACACGAAAACGCCGGAAACAAACCAGATTCATTTGGTAAATGTGACGCGTGATCCGTCTATTTAAAAGTATTTGAAAGTGGCGACTGTGAATGGACGCTTAGTGACAGCTTTCGTAGATACCGGTAGTGCCGAGTGCGTGATACGCGAATCGTGCGCGAAACGAGAAAATTTGATAATCGAATCGTCGACCAGATCGCTCAAGCCGTGGGGACCACCGGGTAACACCGTCGCAACGGTCGGAACTGTGTGTGGGGACATTACAATCGATAACGTAGAAGTCCGACGAGTAGTCATGCAAGTGTGCCCAGACGATTTTCAATCGGTTGATTTATTGGTCGGTCGGACCTTTACCGACGCGGACCACGTAAACTACAACAAACATGGTGATACCTTCGTGTTCACAAACTCGGACGATGACGAGAGCGAACGTACACCGACAACCGTGAATATGTGTGCGTCAGAGACAACGACGGTACCACCAAACTCGATGTATCTATTGATTATCGGTGACGCTCCACAACATCGCGTACCGGTAATAAACACGGGTTCACAAGCTTGCAGAGTTATCAAAGGAGCCCCACTGATCCGCGGCGAAGTTTCGCACATACAGATGATCGATCGACGTACAATCGATCCAGACGATATTCGCGAATCGGACATAATAATCGGAGAAGGACAAACAGATATAGTGCGACGGAAACTGTGTGAAATGTTGCGTGAATTCCGTGACTGTGTGGCGACGGGATTGCACGATCTAGGAAAAGCAAAACATATAGAGATGGACATAAAAATAAAACCAGGAGCAAGTCCTGTTAGTGGCAAACCATACCGTGCAACATATAAAGAGCGAGGGGAGATCCGGGATATAATCAGGGAATGGAAGGGAGCGGGGATTGTTACGGAAACGCAATCCGCGTACGCGAGTCCAGTACTGCTCGTACGCAAGAAGACCGGTGAGTCGAGACTTTGCGTGGATTTCCGAAAGCTAAACGCCATCACGGAGCGTGTACTCTTTCCCCTCCCCAACATCGACGATCACCTCGCACAGATTCGGGACAGTAAATGTTTCATTGTGCTCGACTTGGCGCACGGGTACCTCCAGATCCCTCTTACTGCTGAAGCTAGAGAGAAAACGGCGATCATCACACTCGAGGAGACGGTGGAATTCACGAGAATGATCTTCGGGCTGATGAACGGGCCTGCATACTTCTCGAAGGCCATGCAAAAGGCGTTGGGTCCACTTCGAGACAACGTGGCATTATTTTACCTGGACGATGTCCTTATCCCTGGGAAAAATTGGGAGGACCTTGAACCGAAGCTACGTGCGGTGCTAACTGCGTTCAGAGACGCCGGTCTCACAATCAAATTTGCGAAGTGTCTGTTTTTGTTTGAAAGAGTTTCGTATTTGGGACACGAGATTTCCTCGTCAGGAATTGAACCGGGTAGGGACAAAGTTAAAGCGATACGTGATTTCCCTGCGCCTACAAACGCCCATGAGTCAGGCGATTCCTCGGACTTACGAGTTATTTTCGTAAGTTCGTGCCGCGATTTGCTCAACTCGCCGAACCGCTATCACGATTATTAAAAGCAAATGCAACATTCGTATGGACGGACGAGCAGATAAAAGCGTTCGAAGAGTTGAAAGGGAAATTGACAGAACAACCGGTATTGCAGACTTTCGACCCGACAGCCGAGACCGAATTACACACAGACGCTAGTGCGTTAGGGCTGGCAGCCATGCTGTTGCAACGAGACAAGACGGACTCTTTGAAGCTGGTCTACGCTATAAGTCGGAGAACGAGTGACCCGGAAAGCAGGTATCACAGTAGAAAACTAGAGCTGCTGGCGGTCGTATGGGCTGTGTGTCGAATGCGGACCCTATTGGCAAACATTCCGTTTACCGTTGTAACGGACTGTCAAGCCCTGTGTTACCTAAATACTCAACGGTCACTAAACCCGCAGGTGATTCGCTGGCACGATCTACTCAGTGAGTACGAATACAACATTGTGCATCGACAAGGGACGAAGATGGCTCACGTCGACGCCTTGAGTCGCGCGCCGACTGATGCTCACGTCGTAGAGGATGATACCGGTGTCTTCAAATTGACAAACGAGGAAGACTTGATCCGGCTGTACCAACATTCGGATGAAGAGATAAAAAACAAAGTGAAAATTCTTGAGAAACCCGCAAGTGATAGATCAGGTAATGAGAATAGCTGCGTGCAAAACTATGAACTACGTGATGGACTTTTATTTAAACTTCGTGATAATAAATCGTTGTTCGTCGTACCGCGTGCAATGAGAAAAGGGTTAGTGATTCGTTTTCATGACTTAAAGAGCCATCCGGGACCCGAGCGTACGACAACAAGAATATTAGAACATTATTATTTTCCGGGAGTGCGTGCTTATGTGAAACAGCACGTCCATTCGTGTCTTCAGTGTAATCTCGCGAAATCGAAACCGGGTAGACAATCCGGGGAATTGCACCCGATTCCGCCGGGTTCGCGACCATTCTCGCTGGTCCATGTCGATCATCTCGGTCCATTCATTACTAGTTCCAAGGGGAACAAATTTGTCTTCGTCATTGTGGACAATTTGACGAAATTCGTGATCATCAAGGCAGTCAAGGATACGCATACGGCGTCTGTCATACGCGTCCTAAATACATTCGTGCTGGAGCGCGGAGCACCCAACCGCATCATGTCTGACCGAGGTACTTGCTTCACGGCGAAAGCATTCGAAACCTTTTGCACGGAACATGGCATCAGACACACGCTTAATTCACCTAGACACCCACAGGCCAATGGCCAGGTTGAG
The DNA here is from genome assembly GCA_037952995.1 of Hyposoter didymator. Classification (NCBI taxonomy): domain Eukaryota; kingdom Metazoa; phylum Arthropoda; class Insecta; order Hymenoptera; family Ichneumonidae; genus Hyposoter; species Hyposoter didymator. Next base: position 52,753 of record JBAJMU010000010.1, on the reverse strand, counting down.
CGTGTCAACGCCAAGATAGTGGCGGCGATCAGTGCGAACATTAACGACGATGAAGGAAGGACCTGGGGATAAACTTCCGTTTAGCCCATACCTCCGATCGATCTGAATTTTGGTACACATGTGGATTGTGGCTCGCTGATTAAGAATATCATACTCAAAATACCCGCAAATTATATTTTCAAGGTCAAATTGCTGAAAAATGAATTTTTTAAATGGTTTTTCGCGTTTGTTGCAACAAACATGAACGTTAGAAAAAAATGTTTCAAACAAAAGTTGTAGACGATGAAAAGATAAACATTTTTTGTTC